>KE153576.1:36123-53498 GCA_000411075.1 Sisymbrium irio | reverse complement strand
TTTTTGCTTTCGGTTTTGTTTTTGGTATCTGATCAATACTGAATTCAATATTATCAAAGCATTAAGTGTCATATTCAATTCAGAAATTGATGACAAAATTCTGTAACTTCTTTTCTTCTTATTACTCAATTTAATTGAGAAATAAATCTCCAGATTTTTTGAGACTATAAATGGTCTATCTCTCTCATTCAGAAATACAACAATTTTCCACATTTCTTTTCTATCTTTATCTATACATTTTCTTTTGTTTTTCATGAGAGTACAACATAGAAAAAGGTTTGATAGGTTCTGTTCTTCAGTGATGGAAGACAGAAACACATGCAGTTGTATCCTGGGATTCGGAACGCCATGCAACCGTCACACTACGGGGCGTTTACAGAATTAAGGAAAGAGTGTCTCGCCTCTGTAAATCCGTTCTTCTCTTTTCAAATTCTTGTGCCGGTATCTTGTAGATTTATCAATTTATTTATACAAATGCTTTACAATTATTCAGTTTGCCCTATTGTAGAATTTGCGTTCTTACAATTACTTACTTTACTCTTACTGTCTATTTAAAAATGGGAAATCATCCACTCTTCTTCACTTGCACTGATAGATTTTGTATTCTCTTTTTCTGTTCTCAGAACATGATAAATGATAGCGTTTAATCGTAGGGAAAATTTTAAACAAATTTGTTAAGAAAGTACGAGGCAACGATGAGATGAGAAGGGACATAGGCCTATGCATAATCTCATCTGTAACCTGGTCAATGTAACTTAATGCTGAATCTGTGGAAAGATACAATTACAAATGGAACACATACATTAGAGTTGAATCTTTGGTTCGTCTAAATGATGTGTTGGTCTAAACATGATGGTTCATGTCTGTAGGAAAATTGGAAGTACAATCCTAAATCTGCAAACCCGATGTTCATGGATCAGAGCAATCCGACATGGGGTTGGAGAGCTGGTTAGAGAGATGGATGGCTGGTCAGCCATTGGACAGTTCCGAGAAAGAACAAAACAACGACAATGCCGCTCAGTCAAGAGCTCTATCAACCGTAAAGAAGCCACAAAATCTACAATTCGCAATAACTAAACTCATGTGATGAGATGGAGAGTTAGTGATGAAGATGAAAGAGTGATTAAGTGATCACAGACATAGTGTTATATTTTTTATAATACTAGTTATACTTTTAATGGGTGTTTCGTTAATTTGTAATACGTTTGTATTTTTAATTTTTTTTTGAAATAAAAAATAATGAACTATAATTACAAAACATTGGTCGGAGGGAGAAAAATGAATTGCTTAAATTATTAAAAATATTATAGAAATTAGAAAACGACTCTTTAAAAATTAATAATTAAACAAAAGAGCACCACAACTAAATACATCAAATTAACAAAATATTATATAATTTAAATGACTAACTTACTAAGTAAATACTATCTCACACACATTAAACATATGTACAGACATATATGGATACATATTGTGTGAGTAATGTAAAATTTAAAAAAAAATACAAAGAAAAGGAAAAAAAATCAAAAGGAAAAAAAAATTCCTAAGAGATTTATAACTAAAAAATGTGGGTAATATAGATTCTCACCTATATAACACTAAGATAAATTACACACAAATATACTACTATTAAACCTTTTTGACAACGAAAAAGTTGATAACCAAGTACCTAAAACACAATTACTAAACTAAACCCACGTTTAATAAAAGTCATTGATATGTAAAACAAAAATAAAAAATCCAAACAAAACCATATCCATTACAAAGCAAAACACAAAACAATACAAGAAAAATTAAAACAGAATAAGAAAACTAATAACTTTTAAAAAACCTAAAAAAGTTTAAAATAAGAGAAAAAAATAAAAAAATGGGAAAATATATTAAAAAACTGTAACCAATATATATATATAATTAGAAACATTAAATTATTTTAAAATTACTAAATAAAAAAAACCACACAACCAAAAAACCAAAAAAAAAACACCCATTACAAAAAGACAAATACAAACAAAAAACCTAAAAATTAAAACAAACAATAAATTTAGGGACAAAGAATAAAAAAATTGAGAAAAAATAAAAGATATTAAAATTTAAAAATATATAAAAAGTAATAGAACTGTTCCGCGCGTAGCGCGGATTCTCACCTAATGTTATTAATAATCCAAGACATAATTTCTATTGTGAAGTTGACAAATAGATGGACCGGCTGCGTTTGTGAATGTGAAATATCACAATGAGAAGCATTTTGTTTTCTGATATTTAGAGAAATAACTCTCATGTTTTCTAAGGAAATAATATTAGTTATAATAAAAAGATAGAATGATATTAGATTTGAAGAACATGTCAAATGTGATTAAAGGAGACAACTCCATATCCAAATCCAAAGGTGAAAAATCCTCATATGAAATATGTAAATGTAAGTTTTTTATATAAAATATAAAACTATGAAAATGTGGGGTGGTTTAGCGAAGATCATGTAGTCAAAGATAAAAAAAAACTTTTTGTTAACTTGTAAAGTCATTGTATAGACTTGTAAGGGGTATAACAATAAAATATCTTCAAAAGAATCATGCCATTGATTCTTATTTAGGTTCATCAGTGAGTTCCTAGAGTTAGATGGTTTAGTAGAAACATTAATTTTCAATACTTTAAACCAGTTTATATGAGTTACATCAAATAAGAGTTAGTGTGGTAAATGTCAGATGAATTGATTTAAATGGTTTCTATACAAAATATGTATTATGTGGGTTCTATACCTAATTTAGTGTAAAAGGTATCATATAATTTTTTTTTTGTAACAGGAATCACATAATTTAGGGCTGCCAGTGTCCATCCGAAGTCATCTGCCTGAAGCACGAGAACAAAATAATATCTCCATTTAGCTGTCATTATAACTACGGAATTTAACCGAAATCGATGCTCTTAAATTTATATAAATTTTGGTATCTGAATCTATTGTCTCATAAGTTTTAGCCTAGGGCAAAGGCAAACCCTATCAGGTCCAGAACCAAACGTTTAAGTACGTAAAACTAAACATATGAGAGTGTGATGCTCGGCGCTTTCTGATTGGGCCCTCTTTCATCGAAAAATTATATATAATTCAATTAATGGTATATGTGAAAAGAAAATTAAATACATGTATTATGTGGACAATACAGTAAAAAAAATCCACAATCCGAAATTCCAGCAGTAAGGCTGTAAGGGACAGGTCGCTGAAAATCATCTTGTGAAAAGCCAAGACCAGTATCTCCAGCTCCCAGGGATAGGCCGATGGTAATCATCCTGTGAAGAAATTAAATTCCAAAATGCAAAGTGCTCAGCGACCATTTACAACGGCTTAATAAGAATGCCAGCTACCCATACGACCCATTAATCAAGCTGAGTAACAAGAAGTTGGCCACTGCAGTTTTAACAACTGTGAAGAAATATGCATTGATTAAGCCTTTGACCAGTTTTTTTTTTCCTGAAGCATTTTTTTAGATTGAACCATGATTATTAAATCGAACCAACTTTTTTTGGAGAGCCAAAACATGTTCTAAACCTAATTTTAGTCATATTATCTCTTCTTATCGCATAGTACTTTTTGTTTCTTTGTTTAGCTGTCAAGATTATCTTTCAAGATTTCCTAAGTTTTATATAATATTTTTAGATTTTCTTATCTTGTTAATCCCAAACTCTCTTGATTATGCACACTATTTTCATGGGTATTTGTGTTTTCATGAGATTAATAAATTAAAATTTTAGGCTCCAATTCTTTTTAAATCGATTTTATAGTAAAAATAAATATAAAATAAATTAATTACAAAGATTTCGAGCATAAAGTCATTCCATAATTATCTCATGGAAAATTCTAAATAGCAATTCTCTGAAATAAATATGTTTTCGTTTTGATAATCAAAATGTTTCATTAAAAAATGATTATTCTATCCCTCCTTCTTATTTTATTAAATATTATATAATTTCTTTTATTAAAATTTATTTTAAATTTTGATATAAAAAAAAAGTTTTGAAAAAAAATATGAAACTTTTTGTTTCCCAAATTTGTTTTGTTCAGTAAGGTCTTTAACATTTTTAGTAAGGTTTCTAACATTTTCAATAAGGTTTCTATCCTAAATGCCTAGAAGAAAAATGAAAGTTTAAATTTTAAGTTTGGATTTCAGTAATATCTTCCTAAATAAAACAATAAGTGAGACATACAATCTAGATTGGATACTATAGTAACATATTCATTAAGTTTTCTAACATTTTCTGTAAGGTCTTTAACATTTTTAGTAAGGTCTACAACATATTCAGAAAGTCTTTCCTAAATAACAAAAAAAAATGAAAGTTCGAATTTTAAATTAGTATTTCAGTTATACTTCATAAACAAAAAATAAGTGAGACATACAATATATATTGAATATTGTAATAACGTTTTCGTTTTCAGTAAGTTCTCTAACATTTTCAATAAGATCTCTAATATTTCCAATAAAGTCACTAACATTTTCAGTAAGGTCTATAACATATTCACAAAGTCCTTCCTAAATTTAAATTTTAGTAATAATTCAGTAAGTTCTTTAACATTTTATTACGGTCTCTAACAAATGTCTACAATTTATTCAGAAAACTCTTCCTAAGTTAATATTTTAGTAATGTTTCAGTTAAATCTATAACATTTTTCAATAAGTCTTTCAGAAATACTAAGAAGATCTTCGTATAAAAATCAACAACTGAGCCATAAACAATGTAATGAGTTTCAGTAATATCATCCTAAAAGTTTAGAAAATTTTCATAAATTTATGTTTGATCAATTGTGGAATGTCACATTTTTAAAAGATCATATAACAACTCAGATATAGGACATATAAAAATATTTAGGAATAATTTATATATATTCAGAAAAAAATTTCTCAAAACAATTTATGAAAAACTATTTTGCGCAAGAAAATGTTTTACAAAAAAATAATTTTTGAAGTTTTTTTTTGTCAAATTGTTTTATTTATAGTTTTTAATTATTATTATTATTTTGTTAATTTTTAATGAGTATGTGGGAAGGAAAGTAAACTAGTTTTTAATTTCATTTAATGAAACATTTTGTCAATTTTCCATTCCCAAAACATTTTTGCCATAAACACCCCAAAACAGTTTATTTTGGTCATGATTTCAATTCTAAATGGCAATATTATATTTTTGAATCTTTTTGGGGTCAGCAAAAACATGGGTGATCAATCAAATATATTTTTGAGAGAATTGTGTAAATGGGTTACATTTGATTTGATTGTCCTACTACTCATTTCCTTTTTTTTAACCTAATTTACACTTTTAACATATCTGATAAATTATTATAAATAATTTTAACAGTTTACAAAAAATAGAACAATGATAAAGTCAATATAAAAAATGCATGTATATGTTTTATATTTTTTTGACATGAAAAATATGGTTATAAGTGAAAATCAATTTTCTATTCAACATTTTCCATAACTCAAATTCCACCGTTCACGAGATTTTAAAATATATATTCTTTAAAGTGGTATAAGTCTACATTATTTAGAATACAAGTTCTACATATTCTGATAAATCTACGCACCCGTAAGCTATAATTTCTACTCATTACTCTATCTTCTGCAATTTCACTGATTTGGTAGATTACACGTTCTAATGTTTGCTCTATATTCGACCGTCTTCCGGAATATATTTTCTACTGGCAATACATATATCCACCATTCGTAGAATACATCTTCCACTGTTTTACTTTTGTCTGCGGGTTGTAGAATATATATTCTGCAAGAATATCATATAATCTACGAATATGATTACTAAATATTCTCATATCTTTCGAAATATTTTGTCAAAAAAGAAATAGAAATTGTCCCTAACTGTTTTCATCGTTGTTCTTCGAAGTTCTTCTTTTCATCTTTTTTCCTTTAGTTTTTTTTTTTCTCTTTTTGGTTATTATGATCTATGCAATTTGAGATTTTTGGAAATCGTCCACAAATGGATAGAAATTTGATGTTGATGTGAAAAAAAGAGGTAGGTTGCTTGCTTTGGAATCTAATGATACTTTTGAAGAGTTACAGATGATGGTTTAAGAGAATTTTAGAGTAGAAAATAACAGTGTTGATCTCGAGTTGAGCTACTTACCTAGCGAGTTGATCAACAACAAAGAATCTCCACCAATAATAATTGCAACTGATTGTCAGGTCAGAAATTTAGTTCGCTATGCAAGGAGTCAACCATCAACAGAGTTGTGTGTGACATGTAAATACTTGTTTAAATTGAATTTAAATGAAGAGCCACCAGCAGATTCAATTCATTTAGAAGATGTAAACAGATCGGGTGAGAAAGTTGAGGAATTTATGACTCATACTGGAAAAAAGGACACTTCAAATTTATGACTGCCAATGAAAACAAAGAGTACTTCAAAAGCAATATCTCTGACATTGAAATTGATGTTGGTGATGGTGATGATGTTGTATTGTCAGAAGACGAAGGATACAATGCTAAAACAGTCCGATTTTATTTGGTGGAAGCTATAAAGAAGAAGCAACACTTCAGAAATAAAAACTTTTTGAAAGCTACTATGGAAATCTGTGCAATGCATCATAACTTTGATTACATGGTAATAAATTCTGCTATCCAGAAGTAGATTATCCGATGTGCACAAAATAGCTGCAATTGTGGTTTACGAGCTGTCTGTTTAGAGGGATCTACATTTTTTGTTGTCAACAAGTATGTGCCAGACCATAGATATTCTCCTTCAAGCCAAAAAGAATTTGGTTAGACAGCCTCAGCCAAAACAATCGGTGATCTGATTATGCATAAGTATGAGGGTCTTAAGATAGGGCCTAGATAAAATGATATCAGACAGATGATGCGTACGAAGTATGGGAGTGAACTATCTTATTCCTTAGCCTGGGGTTCACATTAGTGTGCAGTTTCTGGTGTTAAAGGTATACTAGAGCGAAGTTATGGTAAAATACCAAAATACGCGCACATGCTAAAGAAGCAATCCTGGTACGCATACTTATTATGAAACTGATTGTGATGGTAGATTCAAATATATATTCCTTGCATATGGTTAATCTGTTAGAGGTTTCTATAAAGCCATTCGACGGGTTATTGTTGTTGATGGTACATTTTTAAAGAGCAAACTAGACTCGCACCCGTGCGTGAACGCACATATTATTATTCTATTTTTAATATTTTATTTTATAATTATAAATATTTTATTTAACAAAAATTAAATAAATTAATAAATGAAAAGTTAGTCAACCCTAATAATATTTTTGGAGTTCATCCATTTAACATAAAATTGGTTTCAGCTGAGATTTTGTGCCGAATTGAACTTTATATCAAAGTCAAATCTGTTATAAAAATATTTTGCACCTATTACATAAAAGAAAAAAAAAAGACAATGAATATTATAAAATTTAATCTGATAATGTTAAAAAAAAACATAAATCTTATCAGATAAATTAATCCATATTTGGGTTTTGGTTGGATTATTGTAATGTACATTAATTTAAAATCATAATTTTAAAAAATCAATTGATTATTATGTTTACTTTATCACATGACAATCAAAAACTATATCATGTATAAGTTAATGTTATCTTTATATTCATTAATAATATAGTAGACTATATCCCGTCTTTAAGATGGTTTTTTTTAACATGAAGTAATTTTTTTATATAATGTATATTTGTAAATTTAAAATTTTAAGATATATTATATATTTTATAGTTTTAATATGTTATAAGATTTTAAGAATTATATTAAAAATATATTTTTGACGGGTCATTGTTGTTGATGGTATATTTTTAAAGAGAAAATACTAAGGAGTTCTACTAGTTGTTACATCTTCGGATGTGAACTTCAAATTGTATCCAATTGCATTTAATATTGTTGATTCAGAGGATGATAGGTCGTGGGAGTGGTTTCTGAGACAACTAAAGGTTTTTATTACTGATGAGTGTGGTTTGGCGTTTGTCTCAGATAGATATGTCTCAATTGGTAAAACATTGTTGTCACATTTCAAGTTAGCCATGAAATTTATATTCACCATTTGTTGACCAATGTTTTCACATTTCAAGGACAGGGTGTGGCTTCCTTGGTTAAGAAGGCTTCAAAAGCGTACAGAGTTACCAAATTTTAGAGGCTATTCACTTCAAATATGTGATATTAGTCTTGGAATTTGAAAATATCTACTCGATGCTGAGGTTACAAAATCAGCTCGCTGTCGGTTTCCTGGGTACATGTTCGACATTAGAACCACCAATCCTGCTGAATCGATTAATTCTACCTTGTTATCACCTATAGAATATACAGTAATTCCTCTGTTAGATAGCATCAGAGAAATGTTGACCCCGTGGTTTTATGATCGTAACAAGCTAAGTGTAAATCACACTAAACAGTTAACCACTGAAATGGAGAATAAGATTGACAGAATAATTGAGAAGGGTAAAAAATTTAAGGTTCATGAGGTCTGGAAACCTATCAGCAGTTGTCTCAAGGACGGTTGACTCCATCCTGGTTCCCTGTGGAGAGATGAAACTTCATGAACAAGAAACATACTAAAACTTCAGGAACAAGAAATAAAAAAGAAACAAAAAATGTAGAAACAATTACAGCCTCATCGGTAACGATGTATTTCCAGTGTGGTCCATGTTCGACAAAGTAGAAGGACTGAATCCTTAAGATCTTGACCCATAATCTCCAAGCTGTGATGCTCTGGTCTTAAACAACCTGTGAAAGCATGTTTTAATGCTCTGTCATTGTTTCGATTTCGAGAAAGATTATGCGAGAGAGAATGGAGAATTTCGATTGCTTTTTTTGCAGAGATGAATAGACACAGTGAGAGAGAAAATGGAGACTTTTTTTAGAGAGATGAAACTGAGATTAAATGGATATTGAAACTGTTGCGAGAGTGAATGATGTATCGGGGGTTATAAATTGACTTTAATAGCGTGTCTACATACGCTGACTGGAGGAAGAATGCGGCAGTTCTTTTTTTTTTATTGAACCTGTTCGAAGCATCTATTAAATGATCATATATTTACCTGTTTTTGACATTGATACTGTTGTTTATCACTGCGAAGTGTCTATTCGAGGCGACTAATCAACGCACAATTTCAACGTAGATCAGACCGATCGGTTTATCGAATTCAACTAAGATCATACCGGTTGATTTTTTGTTTTCCTTTAAGCATTATTCACACCCTATTTTTTTAGACCTCATAAAAATACTGTTACTCGCGAAAGCCAAAAAATCTGTAACGTTAAATTGATAGGGGGAAAACTGATTTTGAATTTCGAGTGAGCAACTATTCATCTTCTTCAACCGGCGCTACTGGTGTCCGACCAAATGGAAGATTTAAGGCTGTGACAATGAGTTGAAAAAAGTGTGTGGAACGTATGGTGTCAAATATTTTGAAATCTGAAAACAATCCCTTAAGAAGATACTATCGTTGCAATTACGATGTAGTACATAAGGTATATCTTACTTTTAACCTTCTAAATGTTGTAACTGGAATCCTAAATTGGATTTTTGTGTCTGATATGAAGCTTTCCAAGGATAATCATACATTCAAATGGGTGGATGAGGCTTTGTTTGATGAGATATAGTCACTTGGTTACAAAATGAAGAGTATCGATAAAGATGTTTTACAAATTCATAAGCTTTTGTTAGAGACAATGGAGATTCAGAAAAAGCGTTTGAGCAGGTGGAGATGAAGATAGAAACACATACAGGGAATGATTGAGTATGAGTTGTTGAAAGTCCTGAGAAAAATTATGTGGTGGAAAGGAAACGCCAACATATCTTGAATGTAGCAAGATCACATATGTTCCAATCTCATGCTCCATTAGAACAATGGGAAGACTGTGTTCTCACGGCTGTCTTTCTGATCAACCAACTACCCACCCTGTAACATCTCGATTTCTAGTATATGGAAAATTATGTGGAGGGGTTAAAATAATTGATTGTGCTACCTATGTCACCAAAGTGCACTTACCTTTTCGGTTGCACATCTAGAGAAAACTCCAGGGTTAAAGGTGCTTGAGGTTGAGTAGTCAAAGGATGGGTGACCTACCGGGAAGTCATTCGCGGTACCGGGTGAGTGAGGCCAAAACACAGGGAATGATCACGTGGTGATTGCAGGGTTAGTATTTCATGACTTTGGAACCTCCCGGTTAACGCACCGACCGTCAGACAGGGGTGGGCCGGCCCATGAGCCTAGTGAGAGAACATGGGGGCCCACTGGTAGGGGCGCTCGAGTGTTACAAGTGGTATCAGAGCCTGGTTAGTCATCCTAGTGCTGACCTGGGAGGCGTATTGAGATTAGTGTGGGTTCGCAACGAGGACGTTGTCTGCTTGAGTGGAGGTGAATTGTAACATACCAATTTCTGGTATATGAAAACTTATATAGAGATTAAAATAATTGATTTGACTACGTATGTCACCAAAGTGTACTTACATTTTCGGTTGCATATCCAGAGAAAACTCCAGGGTTAAGCGTGCTTGAGATAGAGTAGTGGTTTAATTGTAAATCACTACTCCAGAATTTTAAAAACACTAATAATATTTAAAAAAATTTGTAGTTTCTTTATCAAAATGTTTTAAAAAGATATCAAAAGGTGGTATAATGTGATGTATCAGTCCTTTAAGATCATATACATGGAGAAAGAAAGTTACACTATGGGTTTTACTGATAACACATATGCTAACGACAATAGAAATTTGAGTTTTTGTTAACTAAAATGAAACTATAAAAAGATTTAAAAGTGATAAGAAAACTAATATAACTAATTGTTAGGTGTCAAGGAATCTTTGGGTAATATGGTTTAAATTATACATAATTAAAAAACTAGTGACAATCATAATAAAATTAATCTAAAACATCATCTTATAAGTAAGTAAATTTAATATCAAAAAGAACATATTTGATATGTTTGCTAGATATATACATACATATATATGTATATAATCTTTGTTAATGTTCTAAACATAAAGTCTATCTAATCCTTTATAGACCAGTCAATCATGTGGTGTTCACACATATGACTTTCCTTCAAAGTTAGTTGTACAGGCTTAGCAACATCCCTTATAAACATAACTAAATATAGGTTGTGAAAATTTCCAAAAATCTTGGACATATGATCGATCGATCAGCTTTCTTAATTGGTTGAACAGTTTTTCTTTTGCTCGATAGACTGGTCGATCAGGTCCTCATAAAAAATCCAACGGATGTGATCGATTGGATGATTGACCTGGTCAAGTCAATGAATTTAGGTTGATAACCCTTATTTCCACTGCTTACTCCATTTCAACGCTTGAAAAAATAGTCTCCAGTATTTTTAGTCATATCCACATATCTAACCATTAAATTGGTCTTAAATTACTTGAAGATGAAATCCAAAATCCTTAGCGATCTTATGTCTAAATTTGAGTAGATATAGTCACTTTTATTAGTATATCTACGGGTTATCCCGAACTACGCCCATGTTATTTAATAAAGTTTTTCATTAATTCTGTATTATTATTTAATTTATAAATTTGCATTTGAATATATATACAATACATGTGTATATTTTGAAAGAAAAAACACAAATTATTGGGAAATGAAATAAAGTCTGATAAAAAAACAAATGATACAAAAGAATTGTTATTTTGATAAATTATCGTCCATCAATTATATTATCTTATTTTACATAAGTTTGAAAAAAAAATATTTTTTCGAAAAAATAAATTTTATTTTACATAGATGGTAACTTTGATTAAGTATTACACAAAAAACTACCAAATATAATGTCCCCAGGGGTTATAACCAATGTATGCCCCTCTTGGGTTTTATCGTAGAATGACATCTGAAATTGATCCACTTGTTGTCCCATAATGGAAGCCTTATTAAGCATTTCCCTGAAGCAGACTCTTTTAGGACCCTGGCTTTTGTTCCTGCAGCTCGATAACAGTTTTGCACCTTACCTTGGGTTCATCTCCATGTTGTGGATAGCTGTTCGTATGCGTATCATACCCAGTTGTATGAACTAATGTCCATGGAGTTGATGTCCATATGGAACATCTCTTATATCATTTGAGAAAATGTGATTAGAGTAAAGAAAAAAATAACAGAAAACTATCGAGCACCTTTAGTATGTTAGAGTCCGCAACCTTGAACTCTTCAAAGCATGAAGCTGAAGTTTATCACGGAAAAGTGAAAAAAGCTTCTTTAATCCACAAAACATACTCCTCACCAACTTTGTTTGCCCATAACTGGGAAGCTTTTCATTGGTTCTAAAAATTGATGTGGCAGTGAATAATAAATATTTCGATAATATGTAGGAATCTATGGCAATAAAATAATGTAGGTCGAAGTTCTGAGTATCGAATGTGATTGTAGCCTGACTGCCACATTGTCGTCATGTTTATTATTATTGCATTCGATCAATAATATATTAATTTCTCAGATTGACTATTAATTCATCAAATCTTTTAGGGTATATAGAATACAAATTGAGGCAAGAAAGGAGAAGAAACGACTTGGACACTTGAGCCTATGCCTTCATCTTTATTTGTAGACCTCATTATTGAAACAACGGTAACAAAAGTAGATCTGCAGATATAGTGATCATAATTACCTCCACATTGTTCTTGTTTTCTTCGTATGAAAGCAGTTCTCCTTGAGTTTACATAAATCAGGAAGGTATATATGAAATGTTGTGGTTTCATATATGTAGCATCCTCTTGCTTCCTGGAAAATCAATGAATGGAACCGAGGTTCACGTTACTGCTTCTTGTCTTCAATCCATCTCTTCGTTTATAGTCTATGTTAGGATTTGACCACAACCAAAATTGCGATGAGTAAATAAATCAATAACCATAAACCTGTTGACAATAGAGGCATCAAGTTTAGCAACAACAAAGAGAGGATGTGAATCTATATTTAAGCTTGAACATTATGTCTGGCGTAGTAGAACATGGATATAAAAACATCTCGTCCCAAGTAATTTGACCAACGCAAATTCTAATTTTATCTCCAGACCAAAACGCGAGGCACTAATAAACTGTTATTTGTCCAGGTAACTGTGGTGTAATAATAAACCAGCATGAGCTACATTAGGGACCAATGAATCACTGACATTGCAAGAAAACGGCCTCAATAGCGATGAAACATACCGACAAAAATTTTAATCGGGAAATTAGCCACCGCTAACAGACGAAAGCCTGAGATAAGATGGCGAATGTAGCAAATTCGTCGAAAAGTTACGAGACACCGGATTTATCGGAAATAAGCCAGAAACATATCATCGAAAAATTGTCGGAAACTAAAAATTTTTCGAGAACATAAATTCCTCAAAACAATATCGCAATATGTAGTCCGAAGTTTGACGAGCCTTCATAAAGTCGAGGAAACCAATTTTCCTCTGTTTCTCGTCGGAAAATATGTCGGAAACGCGTCGGGGTCTCGCCCCTGTTTCACGAAAGTAATCAACTCCGACTAATCTCTGATAATGAAAAACAATGTCACAAATTCGTCGGTAACAAAGTAGTACCGATGATAACTTATTTTGTGGTTAACTCATCGGTACTATTGTCAGAATTTAGTCAGCTAAGTATCTACACCATGTTGTTCTTGTTCGTATTCCGAGAACAGTTTTGTCTCTCTATTCCTAAATCACGTCTCAAATTATTTATTATAATGGGGACCTAAATGACATAGTAATATTACTACTATTTTCTGGGCTATTCTGAGTTTCTAGAATATAATGACCCAATGAGTGATAACCCTATATCAATACGCCGTTGTCCTCAAATTTATCGGAAGCTCATCAGCTCCTTCCGATGTCTCCCCATGAATCATTCTTGATAAGAGCATGATTAGTGGTGCAGTCACATCTATCACATCTAATTATCAGGTTTGTCATAAACTTATTGGTCCGTAAAATATCTTTCCCGCCTGTAAGTAATTTTTTTTTTTGAAATTTTCTGCTTGTAAGTTTCACATCAGGTTTACAACCAGATTTAGTTTTTATCAATTTGTTCCCGTTAAATTCCTTCCCTCGGTACACCACTTTATATCTACACATAAAGATCTTAAGTTCTTAAAGCCTGTTTATTATGTACTTATAAGTTTACTACTTTTCAACCATTGCTCTTTCTCTACCAAAAGATAACAGACGGCGTTTATTGTAAGTTCCTCTTTCATTTCCTCATCATTTTGTTTGTAGATCGTCTTCTAAAATTAAATATGCTTTCTCTTCTAATCATAAATGGTTTCTCATGAATACATATATAATGAATGTATGTAAGCATCACGAACAACATGTTGTAATTGTTTTATTCATGATGTCAAAGGGATTCTTTCTTGGTTTATAATATGTGTTCTTCAGCTAAGTCAAATAATGTGTTCAATTTATCATTGACTCTTAATATATTCAATTTTCATCATGATATAAAAAGGTAGTCCAAGTAACAAAGAATTATCGTCTTGAAGTTGGAAAACTGGTTTTTGATGATGAAAGTGGTACATCTCACACAAATCTATATGGGAATTATGAAGAAACGTATCATGTGACTCAAACAAAACTCGTCCAAACATACTAAGAGTGATGAGTTGTCCTCTCAAGTTAAAGATGCTGTCTATTGGAGTAGCATATGTCCAATGTTGATTGTAAATGTCGTGTGTAACTTATCAGGTCCAATGTTTGTAAAATAAATCTGTTTTTGTAATGTGTTATCTGTAAAATAGCTTTTTGACCACTGTAATGTATATCATATAAGAACTTCTATAATGTAGAAAGTTTTAATTAGTGATCCGTATAATATTTATATTTAAGTTCTGTTTTCATTGAACTAAATTTTTCTTCCTTTTTTCTCGAAAGTTTATGTGGTAAGTCCTGACAAACTGACGATGATTTATACTGACAAATTACCAATCATTTAAAATTATGTATGAAGACCAAAATTGTGCTGGTGATTCCTCGATAGTTTCAGACATTGTACCGAAGATCGTTGCCCCCAACTTAGTTACAATATACCGGTACATCTCCGATGACAAATTTGATCAGAAGGTTAACAGTAATTACCGACAAATGCTACCGAGAAAATTTCCGATAAATAATTTTGTCGTGAAATACCGACAACGCTTCGACGGCTCAAATTTCCGAGACCCAAACTCCAATGTTTGAGGGTTTCTCGGAACAGTGCCGTTGATTAAACGTACCCACGAAAAACTGACATTCTTCGCCCTCAGGTATGAACCCCTATTCTTGTAGTGTGATGTGGGATTACAAAGCAACATTAATAATAATAAAAAACCTCATACATATTTTCCCGATGCTTTGGAGCTAATTAAGTGATTTGGATAGCTGAGGTTATAGGTCAATGCTCCTCCCACTTGTGGAAAGTATAAGATGAGGCGATTTTAAAATCTAGAATCAATTATTATAACTTAATACATCGATCTCAACAGTATTGAAAAATCAAAGACGAAAATAATTCACTATTTTTTAATTCACTATTTGTTCAATGCGGAAACTGCAAGAGTTCATTAACCATTTTTAATAAAGGCATACCTTAGAGCTTGAGGGTAGTTGTTAGATTTTAAATAATACAGAAACCACTTTCAAATCTTCGATCGTATCTTAGAGTATTCTTGCGATTTCAAAAATTAAAACCCAAAACAATACTCCTTCGCCACTATCTAATACAAACCTAACAAACTTATACTTACTGAATGCAAAATACTAAAATGTAAACACAATTATAAAACGTACCTACTCATTTTGATTATGTTATGTCCCTCATTAGTTGCACAAGCCTCACCTAAAGTTATACAACAAAAAATCCTAAAATTACTTATTAAACAGATCAGAGAACGAAGCATATGTAACTTAGCCCGTAAGCTAATAATCCTGGTTTTTTTGTCACAAGTGATTTGAGTTAGGTGGGAAGCAGCCATGTACTATTAATATTCTTTTGAATCAACAGAACATTGTAATGTTGGGTTTACTTATTATACCGGAGAGAAGGGCGCGTGCACTTCATGGATATATCGTCTCTCGAGTCCTACACCAACACCACCTGCAGTGGAGGATCTTAATCTAGTTCTTATTCCAACAATATATGTCTTTACTTTTAATTTTATCCGATATGTGTTCATGAATCATGACCGTTCCTTACCTGAAAATTGAAAGGGTGTTTCTATGATTCACTATGGTTTCCATCCTCCGCAATGGAGGCTAGCTTCAAGTTATCAATTCCATTTACTCTTCTTGCCGCCAAGATATGTCGCTGCCGGATTCTGTAGTGTATGGACAATCGAGATCCACAGTGCATGGGTTTAATGATCTCTGATTTTGGTGCATCTCTTCGTTTCTTTTGGTTCTAACTCCAGCTCTTTAAATGGAGTTACAATCTGCCATGGTCTTGGTTTTCTCTGTTCTGCAGAAGCATAGTTAAATAGTTAGTTTGAATCTCCATTGATTAATGTTGTCTGAAACCGCTTAAAAACAATGAAAAAAATGTAATAGAACTCAGCTCCGCACGTAACAATAAAAAGTAAGGGAAAAAAACTCAAATTCACCAAGCTAGATATGTAAATTTTGGAAATTTTAAAAATTACCATTTGCTGAGAATGAGAAGAGCTGATATTACGGTCGGACTCATAATTGTTTCGTATGCAATTTATCCATATCCATAGCTTTGCTTTTGAAAGTAAGGCAAGTTAGATATTCTCCATTATAACCCAAGAGTTGAAGAAGAAGAAAAGCATCGTGACGATCTGCTTTGACGAAGAAGATCCTCGACCTCTAAGAATGAGAAGACCTAACTACAGAGGATGATCTTAACAGTAATTTAGGGCGATTTATGAGAATCGAAGACGGAGAGTGACGTTAATGAGTAGAGAGGCGATGAGTCTCTGTCAGTTACGTTTTGGAGCATACTACCTTTTAGTCGAAGTACAATCGAGTCGGCTAGAAGGACAAAGAACAAAAGGTTTGTATTTTTGGGCCTTTATTAAACTATAGTGTCATAATCGGGAAAAGTGCCTGCTGTAGTTTTCAGACCCAAATAATCATACAATACCTAAATCAACCCAATGATAAATTTTAATTTTTCTATCCAAATTTATTACTTCCTACCAAAATCTACTTTGACTAATGATCCATTAGTCAAACATTATACAAAAAGTGTTTTTAGATCCGAACTAGTTATAACGTGCCTTTTCATACATGTACAATTAATTAGTGTTTATTTCTCTCCAAACTTAAATAAAATTCAAATTTTGTACCCAACAAACCAATGATTTAATAATCGGATAGGTCTTTTCGATCGGTTTTAATAAAATTTTAAATTTATAATTAACTCAAAAATCACCCTAAAATCCCAATGG
>KE153576.1:14324-35760 GCA_000411075.1 Sisymbrium irio | reverse complement strand
TATATATATATATACATATTTTTCTATACATTCCAAACTTGAACTCTATATGTATTCTCTAAATATAAATTTAATCAAACAATCACTATTTGAAGTTGAAACTTTTAATTTCAATTTGTTGATCAATTATAAATTAGAATAATATCATATATATGTTTTTGTCTAGTTTTGTCAATATATATATATATATATATACACCGTGCATTATATATATATATGTATATATATATGTGTACTGGCAAATGTTTTATAATAATTATATATATTAGCAAAAAAGACTAGTAAGATATTTAAAATAAATCATTTAAATTGAATAGTCTATTAGAAACCAATATCGAGTTTTAAAATTAATCATTTGTATCTTAGGGTGGGTTTTTGGGTTAATTACAAATTTGAATTTTTTATTAAAACCAAACCGGACTGGCCACCAGTTCGCATTTCAACCGGTCTAACCCACTTGCATCTAATATAAATTCTTTTAATAGTTTCCTAAATAAAGAAAATTTTATTTTAGAAAATTATATATTTTTTTTGATAAAAAATTATAATTTTTATCTTATATTTAATTAGAAATTTTTAATCTAAAGTAAGTTTATTTCTCGTTTAATAAAAATTTATATATAATATAACTATTATTTTTTATTAAAAATACAATGATAGAATTTAAAAAAAAAAATTAAATATAAGTGGTGTGAAATGATATTATTAGTGGTTTAAAATTTCGAGAAAACAATCAGTGACATTTAGTTTCAACTTTGGTATATTATACAAATAGATAGACCTAAGATCAGAGATTAAATGATCAATTTAGTCAATGCATTAAAATTAGCATTATATGAAGGCAATCAATTGATGTGGCCCTATTTGTGTTCAATACTTTTACTCATAAATCTCTCTTAAACCCATCTAACAAGATTACTACTTAGACATGAAAAAAAACGCAGTAATAGATGAAGAAAAAATTCATGAATGAAATAACAAATAAACAAACATAATTCAGAATTCTCTTAGGGTATTGTAAAAGTTTCTTCTCCCTAAATTAAATAAGGTGCAAAACTCTCTAGAAAATTTGTGTATCTCTAAAAAACAGAGAAAAAAGAACAATAATAAAAGTTACAGAAGGCGGTTGTATTTTTATTGGTTGAAATTAACTAAACTTGATTTTTCCTTTTTTTTCTCCTATCAGGTTGGAGCATGTGTTGCGTCTGGAGCAAGTGTTCCGCCTGAAATCTTAGGTTCTTTTTCTCAGTTTTTCTCTTTTTATTCGAAAGGCTCCAGTAGATGCAAACCTTGTCCAAAACCTCTTTCTGATCTGAAATGACTCGACAAAGACTAAAAAGACCCGATAAATACTCTAAAGAAGCTGTTAGAAAGTGTCGGAACCCCATCATCTCAACTCTCCAGACTTAGATCTTTGTTTGTCCTAAATAAAACTCAAATCCAGACACATAAGAGTGGTTTAAAATGCAAGAACTCTCAAATCTTAGAAACCATGAATTTGACTGCAACCTGCAGACCACACACTTTAGAGCGTGAGTAGTACATCTTATCCAAAACGCCTCCATCAATCTTCAAAAAACCTGTTCCATATTTGAATTTGAAACCTACAAAAGCTTTATTTTCCGGAGAATAAATACTCTACATTCATTTAAAGGTGGTGTGGACTTCTGATCATGGGCCTTGACTAGGGAAATAAATGCTAGGCATTGAACAGGCTAGTCTCATGGTGGAGTTTAGGGTGTTTAGAGCTTATCATATTTTTGTAGAGAATACAAGATATCACATAAAATGATAAGACATAATTGACTCATTGATGTTCCACAACCTCTAACCACTCTCCTTCTTTTGGAACTCTGACTTATTCAAATTTGGCCTCCTCTCTCCATTGGGGCTCACAAAGTGTTGAGGGTTTGAGTTACTAACTGACCTCACTTCACTTTCAATATTTTTCTTTTGTTGAGAAAGATGAAGGGACTCTACATTGATGTGTCCTTTGAGTACGAAATATGTTTTTTTGAATTGATAGATATCACATCCTAAACGAACTGCCTGATGGACTTCTTCTCACGTTGGAGTGGTTCTGTGATATGCTTATATCAGGTGCTCTTGGTTAGAGCAAGTGCTATTTTATCCTTTTGTTCTATACTCATGATTTCTCCAGCAAGAGTAAAGTTATAAGTCACAGCAATCATTTATATGCACTGCATATATGAAACTCAAAAACGAGAATGCAAGTAGTTTGAAAGGAGATTAGGTTTAAGGTGGATACTAGTTAAAGATGAGCTAACTATTCAGTATCAGCAAGAATGGTAAAGGAATTAAAAGTTCTAAATATCTTTTCATTCCCCTAATCTAATGCCCACACAAGAAGAATTTCAGTTCAAACTAAGTCCATAAGATAGAGTTCACATCTTTCCAATGTAACCTAAATAGGGTTAAATATCCTGGAGAAGAAGATATCTAATTGTGGCTGTTCCAGCTCGTCTGTGCACTCAAAGTTCTGAAGTAATAATCACTAGAAAGATAGTCAAAATCACACAAATGGTTTAAACTCATCACATATTAAATTCTTCATTACCAACAAGTTTTTGACTCAAGAAAATAAACTGACTCAAATAAAACATATAAATGATTCAAACAAATTGAAGAAAACGAAGTTAGTAGTAACACCCTCCCCCCGGATTCACTCCACACTGCCCCAGTATAAGAATAAATCAAGAGAAAAGGAAGAGAAAATAAAAATAAAAATGGATAGTATAATGGTGTAGGTACAAGAAAACATACCTGGAGACGTGAATAATTGTTATTCCTTTTCTCTTTCTCGTGGAATACTCTTATCGGAGAAGGTTCTTGTTGGGGTGAAAATCCATCCCTCAGAGATTGATAACATCGAAATACTAAGTATTGGCATGAAAAGACCATCAGGACATATAATTATCATCAAATACCATACTGGTCGCCCCTAAACTTCCCAGAAGAGATTGGGAGACCAAAACCTGTCCAATGACCATGCTGGTCGCCTGTACCATTTTAGGAAGAGATTGCAAGACCAATATCTCTCCAATGACCATGCTGGTCGCCCGTAACCAAGAATAATTTAGGGCGACCAAGATTTCCTTGAGCCAAGGTTGGTCACACCTAAACCTTCCAGGAGGAGTTTTGGGCGACCAGCGCTGCTTTAGACTAATGCTGGTCGCCCCTAAACCTTCCAGTAGATGTTTTGGGCGATTAGGATTGTCTTAGCATCAATGCCGGTCGCCCTCAACCTTCCAGGAAGAGATTTG
The DNA here is from genome assembly GCA_000411075.1 of Sisymbrium irio. Lineage (NCBI taxonomy): Eukaryota > Viridiplantae > Streptophyta > Magnoliopsida > Brassicales > Brassicaceae > Sisymbrium > Sisymbrium irio. The sequence goes on along the minus strand of KE153576.1, from coordinate 32,476 downwards.
GGTGACCAACATTAGGCTAATGCTGGTCTCCACTATACCTTCCAAAAGGTGTTTTGGGCGACAAGGATGACCTTAGGGTAAGGCTGGTCGCCCTAAACCTTCTAGGAGAGGTTTTGAGCGACCTGGACTATCTTAGTACCAATGCTGGTCGCCCTCATCCTTCCAAGAAGAGTTTTGGGCGACCAAAAATGCCTTAGGCTAATGCTGGCTGCCCCTAGACCTTCCATGAGGTGTTTTGGGCGACCAAGATGGCTTTAGCGTAAAGCTGGTCTTCCATTAACCTTCCAGGAGGAGTTTTGGGTGACTGGGACTCTCTTAGCATCAATGCTGGTCGCCCTCAACCATCCAGGAAGAGTTTTGGGTGACCAAGAATGCCTTAAGCTAATGGTGGTTGCCCCTAACCTTCCAAGAGATGTTTTGGGAGACCAGGATGGCCTTAGAGTAATGTTGATCGCCCAAAAACCTTCCAAGAGGAGTTTTGGGCGTCCAGAAATGCCTCAACAACAATGTTGGTCGCGCCTAACTTTCCAGGAAAAGTTTGGGCGACCACAACTTTTCCGAACATCATGGAGAGATAGGGCGACCAAAGACTTATCCAAGGATCATATCCTGGTTGTTGACTTCTCTTATGAAGAATTTGGGCGACGATAAATTCTTGGCAAACAAAAATATCATTAGACGGTGATCAGACTTCATTACGTTCTTCAACAACAAGTCTTGACTGAACCGACAAGTTTCGGGATCATTTCGGCAGTTTTACCTTCAAAGAACTATTTACACGTTAACTGGGAAAAGTTAGTCTAAAAAGATCACGAGCAATATCAGAACCACGGTTCAATGGATCAGAACAAGATTAAACGACGGCGTGCTGAAGAAGTCGGACACAGAACGGCCTGAAACCCATCAAAATATCCAAAGTCGGCGAGTTAAAGTATTTAACGAAGTCCCACATCGCTAGCAGCTCTTCTCAGCACCCCAAAACGTTTATTATATATATAGTATAACATGTAATAGGTTTTAGTTATTCCATTCTGAATACTTAGACTCGTATTGTAAGACTTATTATAACTTTTACGATTTGTTCTTTCTATTTTCGGAAAGAGATCATTAAAAACAAATAATTGCAATCTTTGTCTTTGAGTTCTTAATTAAAAGGATTTTCAAACCCTCATTAATTATAAGTTTAAATTGTGTGAGTTTCGACCCTCACATTTCTCTGAAACAGGTTAGGGTTGTTAGAGTATATAAAGGAGAGAGCCCAGAGAAACCGTGCAAAGTCCGGGCTTACAAAGTCCGGACGTGCAAAGTTTGGATTAAAGATGACTTCCAGAAATCAGACCGTGCAAAACCCACGCAAGACCATACATTTTCGTACAGCAGCCGTACAATCCGTACAAGAAGGCCGTACCATCATGGCTTAGTGTGATACAAACCCGTGATATCAAATCTCGGGTCCGTGCAAAGTTCTGGTTTATCAGGACCGTGAAAAATTGGGGCGTGCAAAACCCTGACATTTTCAAAGACTTGTCAAGGGTTCCTTCTGGAAGTCAAGTAGCCATTTATGGATAAAGTTTAAGAAAAGAAACCTTATCCCTTCCTCTTTGCTTTATGTTTTAGCTTTAATTTGAATAGATGACATAGCATATTCTTTTATCATTTGTCTAGATTCATTGTATCTAGCTTTGTGTCTCTGTTATAAATATGTTATAAGCTCATTCATTTGAGGTTAATGGATTAAGAGACAAGTTTTACCAAATTGTGTAACACTCACCTTCTTTACTTGTTCATATTCAATCTTAACAAATGTAGAGAGTTGGGGTTTACACAGATTTGGGTTTGCCTTTAGGCAGACCTCTTACTTGCCCATTCACATAAACACTCACCAATGTCTTTCTATTTGATTTTTGTTGTTCATCTTTACATTCAGACCTTAACCCAGCCAGTTTCACTCTTGATCTCTATGCTGATGTTAATGACATTTTAAGGAGAGTTCATCACTTGTTGATGTTCTTTCTCCATTTGTGAAAAGTGAGTCTCATGAGATCTTGAAAAATCTCATGGTATCAAAGAAGGTTGTTCATGAGCTCATTTATTGTTTGTTGTTTCTTTAGTCCTTCAATCTCTCTACCTCATTCTCTTGTTGAAATCATTTTGAAGAGCTGTATAGCTAGGACTCAAAATGTGAGATTATAAGAGATTTATGATGAAGTCAGTTTCTTGTTTGAAATCTTTGTGAAATTGCTTTCAAAAGCTTTGTTTTCAAATTTGATTTCATAATATCATGTTTTCATGTTGCAAGCCTTAATGGATTCTCTTTTCAATCAATGAATTCTCCTCTCTATCCCCTCTTTTCTTGTTTAAAGCTTGGTTGAAAAATTGAAATCTGTATATGCCAATGTTTGAGGGAGGGAGAAAGATTGAAACTTTGGTTTTAAAACCTTCAAGAAAAGTGATTTCAAAAGTGTTTTTGTTGCAAATAATTCTTTTTTACTCTTCTCTACCCATTTCTCTTCTCAATAGGCTAGGTTGAAAGACTTGAAGTCTATATAATCCAAAGCTTGAGGGAGGGAGAGAGACTAAACTTGGTTTTGAGTTGGAAAACTCATTGATAAATATTTTTGGGATTTTTCCCTTATTAATTTTATTTTTGAAAAAATGTTTTGGTACAGATTTTGAAAGAATCTATCCATGAAAAATGTTTTAAAATTCTGGAAAGTATTTTTAAAATATTATAATATGTTCATGATGAACTTTTGGCTTAGTAAAGCTATTTTAGAAGGTTGAAAATCTTGGAAAATTGTTTTAAAAATGTTTTTAAGGTTTTGGAAACCATTTGAAAAGAGTCTTTTAATCTCTTTCCTTAATAGGCTTTGTTTTTTGTTGATGGACAAAGTGTTTTGCTCCATTGGCATAAAGTTTAAAGCTTTAGAAATCACTTGAATGTGAATTACTATGTTGTGTTTGTTGGTGAGATTGCAAGAAACCCTATAGAAGGAGTTAACCAAGCACTCATTCGTTGCTCAGCCATGAAAGCTTCAAAGCTGTGGTCTGAAGATGCTTCCGCTCAAAGCTCAAAGAAACAGAGCAAAACTCTGTCCATAATAACCCTTGAAGCTCCATACTCTATTCTCCATTCTTGCATTCTCTTTACTTCCACTTTATACTCTTATCATTATCTGGTTACTTTATTCTCTATACTATTCATCTCTCATTATTTTTTGCTTTGAATCTGTCTTTACTCAACAGGTTCTAAGTCTCAGAATGGTGATTGGTGTTTGGTCTCGGTTGTCTCATGAAGACAATGTGAGTACGGTTGATTTGGAGCAGCATCAGATGCTTTGGGAGTTTTAACCAATGGCCTCAGCTTCAGGGACACAAGAGAAGAAGGTCTTGTGGTGAAAAGACTGAAGGAAGGTGCTGAATCAACTTGCAAGCACGGTGACTGTCCCATCATCACTGAGCTTCATGATGAAGCATGTTAAAAAGGCGCAGCTCAACCTTTGTAACACACCTGATCCGGTTTAGGTCAGAGTTGACTTTATCAGCCGTCCAATCAAACATGAAAATGCACGACCAATCACTTAACCCGAACCAGACCAAAGATATCACTGACACATACTCAAACATTTAACCTGAGGTTCCTGAAACATATTCTAAATCTCTAGGCTTAAAACAAGAGCATGCATCCCTATTAAATGTAACCCTGAGCCGGCCAACCCGAATCACATTAAATAGTTAGTATGTCCCAGACCAAGACCAAGTATCACATGAAACCTAGCCATCGGCGTTCAGATGCCGGTATTTTGGGTTTCAGATCTTTCGGTTATGGAAAATTGGTACTGAACGGGTAATATTAAACCTAGGTTCGGGTTCGGTTTGGTACCTCTCGGGTTCGGGTAATACCGGGTATACCTGAAATTGGGTCGGTTCTGGTTCTGGTTCGGTTCCATTTCGGTTCTCATATTTTTGTATCCAAATATCCAAATGTAACCAAACTAAGAAAATGGTACCAGATTTATCTAACTTACCCGAAACCTAGTCCAAAAACTAGACTAAAGTTACTATTCCGAGAACTAAACAAATTAAAGCAAACTGAAAACTAATCTTGGGCATACCTAAAAATGCACTAATCCGATAACAAAGCCAAACTGCTAAAGCATAAAGAGAGAAAAGAACTAAACCAACTAAAGAAACTCTTGCACTAAACAATCTTCAACCTAGAATTACACTAATCCGAGAACCTAAATACATACATCCAGCATTCCATCTAATATACAACCACGACAAGGACAAAGTAAAACATAAAGAGAGAAGACAATAAGCAACAAATATAGCATTTCATTTAATTAATACTCAAACATTCAAATCAACAAACGAACTGAAATAAAGTTTAAAAACTTGAAACCAACAAGAAAAAAATCCAACAAAGTAAAATAGAGTTTAAAACTTAAAAAAAAAACCAAGAAACAAATCCAGCATTCCAACGTCTTTCTTCTTCTTCATGCCTCTCTAACCCCTTCCTCCTAAATTGAAAAGAAACCAATTACCAAACACAGAGAAGCAAAGTAACATATATATATTGAAATTTAAAGGATAATAGCTTAGCCGAGTGTTCTTCACTTCTTCTAGTCCAAGTTGAGTCGATTTCCAAACTCTGAAAATAAATGAAAATGTATGTAATGTTAGTTCAAGTGAAATCTATAAGTATAACTAACATTAGAGTTTAAGAATTACATTTCTCCAATTTATCATGTACTTCAAAATCTGCAAGCATTTATGCATTTGTGACACCTCATTTTTCACTTAGCTTAATGTCAGACTTCATCCACTGCTCGGTGCACATTAAGACCTCAATCATGTAGTGTGTCAAGAAACTTCAATAAGGATCAATGAGCCGACCACTCGTGCTGAAAGCACTTTCAGAGGCAACCCAGGATACTTGCATTACAAGAACATCTCTAGCCATTTCAGATAGAACCGGATACTTAGGACTGTTAAGCCTCCACCAAGACAAGATATCATACTCAGTTCAAATCATGGTTTTGAGATTTTTTACCTTTTCCTTCAGGTAGATATCAACCTCGTCCTTTGCATCATCGAATCCTATCTCAGTAACCAACTCAGTCTAAGAAAAATACATCCTCTCATACCCGATATAATCATCCACAAGGTCCATTCCTTCATTGTTGTCACCCGTGCCATTATCTTGGCTATTAGCAGATGATGCCTGCGAAGAATGTGATGATGCCTGCGAAGACTGTGATGATTAACCATTTGCTACTTAACCATAATGAGTGTTATACTCCTAAAACATATCACTGATTACATTGTACACTGATTGGTACATTTCCTTAGCATCAGTTGTCTTTTTACCGTAGATTTTCTCAAAGCACATCTTGGCAAATTGCAATTTTTTACTCGGGTCAAAGACAGTAACAAAAATCAACATCTTATTGATGTTTCGCATCCCATCCCAATACTTCTCAAACTTAGCAATCACGTCATCAGCCTTAGACTTCAGCTCATTCTCTAAACAATTTCTTAACCTAACTATATTCTTTTCTATAGTGACTATCTCACCGTAACACTTAAGCGAGCATACAAAAGTAGAAGCAGAGACAACCATGGTTGAGTTGTAGAAGATGGTCAAGAACTTCACTAACCTCTCTACAAATTTCCAATCAGCTGAAGTAGGCAGTCCAGTCCTTGATCTACCATTCTCCACTTCATTGAAGTAGTCATTGTAGAGCTTGTCTTCAGCTTCCATTTTGTCAAATGACACATTGAATTCTACTGTGTCTTGATATCCAAAGGCAAGCTCCCTCTAGTCATCCTCCCTGACTCCACTCTGAGTTCAAACGACTTCTGTCTTGGAGTTGAAGACTCACATACTGCACTGCATTGCGAATGGCTGCCACTTTTTCATTTATTTCAGGAGATAGAAGCTAGTTAGTTTTTATTCATATAGTTAATCAAACTAGTTTTAATCACTACTAATTACTAAACTTGAAAATTTACTCACCTATCTCAAGCAAACCTTCCTTGACAATGAGATTGATGATGTGAGCCGTGCACCTCACATGCATGTAATATCCATCCAAAACCAATGCATCATTACTCAATAAGCCTTGAAATCTCTTCAGAGAAGATGTGTTGGCAGTTACATTATCCACGGTAATGGTGAACAGATTGTCTATGTCCCACTCATACAAACATTCCAGAAGTACATCGAGATTGTTTGGCCTTTTTGATCATTGATGTACTTGAACCCGATGATCAGCTTCCTCATCTGCCAATTGCCATCAATGAATGTGCACCGTAACAACCATGTAACTCTCTCCTGTAGTCTGAGTAGTCCAAATGTCAGTAGTATGTGACACTCTTTGCTTATTAAACTTAATCCAGTTCCTAAGAGTTGCTTTCTTACTCAGGTTCATTTCAATAATGTCCCTCATTGCAGTTCTTCTTGAATGAGGCCTGTAGAGGTTCACTCGGTTGCAGAAATGTCTCCAACCAATGCTTTCGATGAACGATAGTGGTACCTCGGCCAGCACTAACAGCTCGTTAGAAGCTTCTCTGAAAACAGCCTCCGAGACTCTTGGATTCATAAGAGCTCCTTCCTGATCGATGACTGTTGAACCCCGAGTTAGACTTTCATTCCATGCCTTGAAAGGCTTGCAAGACAGGATATGCTTCTTCAGATTAGAAGTCCCTTGTGATGATGCACACCCAAACGATCACTGACAATAGTTGCATTTGCATTGGTCGCGGTAGTCCTTTGTTCTCGTAAAGTTGTTCCATACATGGGACCTTGTAGCCGCTAGCTTCTTCTTTTTTCCTCGCTTGTCAAGTTTCACCCACTCATCCTCAGTTCCCTTGGTTCGGGTCTCCTTATCCACATCAATTTTCTCCGGCAATGATGAATCCATCTACACATAATTAAAATTACAAATTTGAAGCTTTAAAATACTAACCAAGAACAAGAACAGACTATATAAAATATTAAGAAAACAAACAAATAACACCAACAAACCATACCGATTCTAAAAAATGACAATACAAATAAACTAAGAAATTCTGAAATCGAGTAAAGAAAATAGAATATAAGAAGACGATCAAGACTCTGAAGTTTATTAGCATATCTTAAATGAGAAAGGACCAGAACATCAATAAAGATTAACGACAAGAGTCTGAACTACAACGATTAACGAACAAGAACCATAACAGCAATAACGAGTAACATTTAACGAACAACAATAAATGAAGAAGAACCAGAACATTAACAAACAAGAGTATGAAGTTTCTCAAATCACATCTTAAATGAAGAAGAACCAGAACCACAATAACGAGTAACGATTAAAGACTCCTGACAAGAGTTTCAATTTCATAATTGAAACAGACTCTAAAACAAGAGTTTCAATTTCATAATGTTTTTTTTAAAATTTAGCTTAATCTAGAGCCTAAAAACAACAAGAAAAAAACAGCAAAAAAAGTTAACGATTAAATGAGATCCTAAGATCTTTACGACATTGGTAATATTAAGAACAAGAACAAATGATAAATGAAGAAGAACCAAGTTGTAAAATACTATCAAACCGATCTATACTAGAGCCTAGAGACAATACTATCACTTTGAAATCAATGTTCACTGCAAATTACCTCAATGTTCTCTGCAAATGATGAAGAAGCCATCTATAATCAAATTTAGATAAGAACTCAATAAAGAAAACAAATTCTTCTAAAATCATCATACGTCAATAAACCATTTTTAGAAAACCATAGAATATTTGTCAAGTATGAAAAAGAACATTGATAACGATTGAGCTATTGTCAATAACATGAATAAACAACTCAACAGTCAACAACATATACTAAAAACAATATCCAGAGAAGGACAATCTACAGAAACAAAATGTTCTAAAAGCATCATCTTCAACAAACCCTTCTTGATAAGATTAAGCTAAAACAATTGACGAAAAATTATGAAATAGCAACAGATTAAGATGATTGGCATACCTGCAAATGATTTTCTGGACTCCAGTGAAAAGGTGTTCAGCGACTGCAATAATTCGGTGTTGTAGACATTTGTGAAAAGCTTCGACTGAATTTATAGATGGGTGAAGAGAGGGAAGTTGGGCTACGAAATCACTGAAAAAATTGGAAGTGGGATCGGGGATTCCGCGATTGCAAAAAGACTAAGGTAACTAATTGTTATTTTCGGATCCTTTATGCTTGGAGATGAAATCATTCACAATTCGAACATATCAATTTGATATCGAGAGGTAAGGAACTTAAGGAAAGAATATATCTGATATCGGATCTGGTCGGGTAACGTTCGGATCTCGGGTATTATCCGGTATCCGATTAAATTTTAACTCTATATCCAAACAGATATATTGAGATATCAAATATAGATCTGTACTGGAGGGGATCCTCGGATCCGGATAATAAGCTCAGACCTAATGAAACCCACACACCCACATAATTTCTAAACATCTTTTATAAATAAAATTAAGTCCACTTCCATCCGTCACAAAAACATTGTAAACATTTCCACAAGAGCTTAAAGTCCCAAATTGCCATAGTTAATATAAAAAAATCATGGCTTTGCAAAAAAGCAGAATACTATACCAGCCTGGCCTAAGCTCCTTCACCGAGATGGATCTAACTATCGGTAACCTACAAAATAAATTGAGTCGTGAGCAACTAATTTTTCCACTGAGTCGGGTTCCCCTAAACGTATTATCAATAATCCTCAAAAATACCAAAATAACAATTAACAATCAATACACAAGCATTCCATGCAACAATCATCATTTTGAATGCATATATGCATAGTATATATAGTTTACTCTCATATATAAGACTTATTGCACATTTAACAATACCCAACATAACCATGGAATCATTCTTTTACTACATATTGATCATAGCCAGAAAGGCTAAATAATCAGATGGTCTTGATATGCTCACATCCGGCTGTCTATAAAACCGAGCATGCCTGGATACATCCGGCTGCCTATAAAGACCAGCATGCCCGGATACCACATCATCATTTGAAGCACGTCCCCTGGCTGCAATCATGTCTCTCTGTGCTTTATCACTCAGTTTAAGTGTGATTGGCTAGGCTAAAATATTACCTTGAGTTTTTAAATGGCATTTCTTAACTCTCTCACATATATATAGTAATGCAATGCCAATGCAGAAACAAATCAATCATCCCATAGATCAATCATCACAACATCATACTAAGATGGTATTGTCTATCCTTGAATAACAATACTTAAACACCCTATGAATATTCCATAAGTCTAACCATCTAGGCGACACGGGGATCATGCAATCAATCAAATCCATAATACCAATCATATCAATCATCAATCAATCAGAAATATCTCAATCTTTTTTTGCAGTAAAGCAACAGTATAACCACAACTCACATTAGCCTTTTCGGATGAAGGAAACGACACCTTAAAGTTCACATCAGGTTTTCGGGTCTCGTAGAGAAAATCTCTTTTAGGATGGTCTGACTACTTTTATAAAAATCATAGCTCGGATTTGGATTCAGGATGAAAAAATAAGGTATACTGGAATGATTGAGCATAAGCGACTTAGCGGAAGATTTTCTGCCCTAAGCTGCTTACTAACTTCCTCGAAGCACCTAAGCTATTAGCTTGCTCTTACTATTCTGTTCTCTCTTAAGTTTCAAAACTTTAGGTCTGGATTGCAACTGAAAGTGAAATAATCTATGTATACCAAAAGAGGGTCGCCCTGACTTACCTCCTTTGCCACCCGACCACCTCTAGAAATGACAAATGTCGACGCCAAAAATGTGCATCATCGAAAACTGCTGAAGCAGCTCAAGAGGTGTAAACCCACGTAAGCCGGTGAAACAGACTGGTAGGGGATTCAGGTCACATAGCAGGTGAAACAGTACAAGCAGCTGAAGTAGGAGAAAAACTCCAGAGACTGTCCAGCTAATTGTTTTCTCACCTGATTAACCGACACACTCCATTCGAAGACCCTGATCAATCCAACTGGAATTACCATGACACATCCTTTATTTCCCAGCTTAATAGCTTCCCCACACTTCATTCTAGTGCTCAAATTCATCCTAGAACAATTCGAATTGCCTTGACTAGATTGATTACCGATAAGTGTTCCAACGGTTTACCGGTAATTCTGAACCATCCAACTGGTTTCCACTTTATGCATTTTCATCAGTACCTCGACGTGACATGAATGTGAAAGGGGTTCAAGAATATGTTTTATTTTTGTAAGGTCTTAACTCTTTTATTTTGGCTTTTTGACCCCATATTGTAGGGTGGATCTCGAAAGATATGAACTCCAAAGGTTGTTATGACTCTGTGGACCTTTATAATTCCTGAATAGATTTGGTCTCATAAGTCTTATGGTAGTACATCTTCCATGCTTATCGGTCATCACAACGATTATTACCGGTCAAATGGGTTCCTTTACTGCCACATGGTTATTCTTCGTACGGGGTACCCCTTATTTGGCTCTCGTCCAAACTCCCTTTGCTAATCCAGCACTGATCTTGGCCTTAACATCGGTTCAGCAACACTCCACACTCGGACTCTAGATGATGCCTCTGATGCCGAATCTGATGACTCAGATGGCGATGTTGATTCTGATAACCATCCCCCATATCCCACAATGCCACTCGGCCTCATGCTTCTCCGCTGAGCGGATCCATATATTTTTGGTTCCTCTTGATCGGATGTCTCACTCATCGCTCCATGTTCATATTCTGATACACAGCCACCTTGTCAAACACTTCCCTCACCCAACTCCATCACCGGTACTGTCAACACTGAATTTTCTCCAACTGATTCCTCTCGCATAGATCTTTCTTCGGGACTAAAACTGCTAAAACACTGCTCGATGAACCTGAGACTGGTGGTCTTGGAACTCCCGGATATCTGCCTGAATGACGATTTACATGCCTTAACCTTGCTTGACTACCTGGTCGTCCGAACAGTTGCGGCCTGGTGAAGCTACGACGAGGCGGCATCTTCATCAGAACAAGGGTAAGACTTATCGGACTACCTAGTAAAGGAGCTAGACTGGTTTCCTAAATGCTTTTTGCGACTCATTTACTCGATGAAACATTGAAAAACGAGTTTCATATGAACATGGAATAACTATGCTCTGATACCACCGATTGTAACACACCCCTGATCGGGTCTACGTTAAAGTTGACTTGATCAGTCGTGCACCAATTAAACAAGAACATGCATGACCAATCAATTCACCCGAACCATACAAAATATGTCACTGACGCATACTCAAACATTTAACCCAAGGTTCCTGAAACACATTCTAGATCCCTAGGCTAAACACAAAAGCATGCATCCCTATTAAATGTGACCCTAAGTCGGCCAACCCGGATCACATTCAATAGTTAGTATGTTCTGGACGAAGACCCAAGTATCACACAAAACCCATACACACCCACACATTTTATAAACAACTTTTATGCATAAAATTAAGTCAACTTCCATCCGTTACATAAACATTGTAAACATTTTCACAAGAGCTTAAGGCTCCCAAAATTGTCCATAGTTAATATAAAAAAAAATGTCTTTGCAAAAAGGCAGAATACTACACCAGCCTGGCCTAAGCTCCTTTGCCGAGATGGGTCTAACTATTGGTTACCTGCAAAACAAGTTGAGTCGTGAAAAAATAATGTGTCCAGTGAGCCCAGTTCCTAAACGTATAATCAATAATCCCCCAAAATCCTAAAATAACAATCAACAATCAACAATCAACACACAAGCATTCCATACAACAATCATTATCATAAATGCATAAATGCATATATGCATAGTATATATAGTTTACTCTCATATATATGCCTTATATCACATTTGACAGTGCCTAACTTAACCATGCAATCATTCCTTTTTATCATACTGATCATAGCCACAAAGGATAAATAATCAGATGGTCCTGATCTGCACACATTCGGCTGCCTATAAAAACCAGCACGCCCGGATACATCCTCCGACTACCTATAAAGACCAGCACACCCGGATACCACATCGTCATGCGGAGCACGGCCCGAGGCTGCAATCATGTATCTCTGTGGTTTCATAGCTCTGACCCAGTTCAAACATTACCTTAAGTTGTCAAATGGCCTTTCTCAACCCCTTATATAGTACATAGTAATGCAATCCCAATGCATAAACCAATCAATCATCCCATCAATCAATAATCACAACATCATACTAAGATGGTATTTTCTATCCTTGAATAACAATACCTAAGCATCTTATGAATATTCCATAAATGTAACCACAAAGACCACAAGACCATCATGCAATCAATCAAATCTATAATACCATTCATATCAATAATCAATCATCAATCATTAAGAACTATCTCAAAAATATTTTACATTAAAGCAAAAAGTATAACCACAACTCACCCTAGCCTTTCCGGATGAAGGAAACGACACCTTAAGGTTCACGTCGGGTTTTCGGGTCTCCTAGAGAAAATTCCTGTTCTAGGATGGTCCGGCCACTTTTAAAATTATCTAAGATCAGATTCGGATTCAGGATGGAAAAATAAAGTAGAGTGGAAAGTTTGAGCTTAAGCGACTTACCGAAATATTTTCTGTCATAAACTGCTTACTAACTTCCCCGAAGCATATAAGCTGCAAGCTTGCTCTTACTAATTTTTTCTCTTGAGTTTCAAAACTTTATCTCTGAATCTATTATGAAGTAGAAATAATCTATTTATACCAAAAGAGAGGATGGCCTTGAGTCACCTTCCTTGCCACCCGACCACCTCTGGAAATGACAAATGTTGGCGTCGGAAATGTGCGTCATCGCAAGCTGGTGAACCATCTCAAGAGGTGTCAACCCATGTAAGAAGGTGAAGCAGACTGACAGGTGATAGGCAGGTCATATATCAGGTGAAACAGGACAAGAAGCTGAATCAGTAGAACAGCTCCACTGACTATCCAACTGATTGTTTCCGCACCCGCTTAACCAAAACGTTTCGTTTTAAGACTCTGATTAATCCAACTGGACTTCCCATGGCATATCATTTATTTTCCCAGATTAATATCTTCCCCAAACTTCATTCTTGTGCTCACATTCATCCTAGAACAAGTCAAATTAGTTTGACTCGATCGATTCCTAATAAGTGCTCCAAACGGCTTATAAGTAATTCTGAACTATCCAACTGGTCTCCAGTTGATGCATTCTCATCTCCAAATGTAGTATTGAATCCATAGACCTTTAAAACTACTTAACCATGTCATAAGGTTACCTGGATAGAGTTGGTCCCTTACGTCTTCCCGGTAACATATATTCCATGCTTATCGGTCATCACAACGGCCTGTACTGTCCAGAGTTGAATACCTTCAGGTAAGAATTCATCATTCCTCTAGTTCTTTACATTCAAGCTTACTGAAGCTTTCAAAGATCTTAAAAATCTAGATAAAATGGTTTTGGATGCCTTTTAACCATTCTTGGCGTTCAAACGCTTTATCTCCAAATCAAGTGATTTCCGTCAATTCAGTTGAATCCCTCTTAACCAACCACGCTAACATCTGATCAAGTAAGATTTTATCAACCCTACTTGGCCTTCTCAAACTCACTCAGACGTTTGCTCTTTATTTGGGAAAATATTGACTATTACCGGTCAAATCGGTTCCTTTACTTCCATCAGGCTATCCTTTGTATGAGGAATTATAACCTTACTCATCATATGATCCACAACATCCATACCCTTCTCTTTCAACTCTAAGAGGAGAATAGCTATGAATTTAGAGAAAATATTATAGGTACTTCTGCATTTCATATTGTACTGAATCGAATTTCCATCACATCCTTGAGGAGTCAAAGTTATTCTAGGACCTCCTTTGATCATTTTATACTATTCTTTTCTCTGAACCTGTGATTTTTTCCTTTCTTGGTGAGAGTAGGATTATTTCCATCTAAAACTCCATTAATCTCATTCTGATCACCAAGTTCTTTCATAATATCAATAGTCAGCTTGTCCATATCTACTGGTGAGATGGTAGAGGTGCGTTTGGGACTCTTCTAGTGGGGATGACTTTGTAGAAAACCTTTTTTTGACCTTGGAAAAGGAGATTCTCTTGTAAGGTATATCAATAATACCACCCACTATATCTATGAATGAAGTGTGTCCCAAGAAGCAAATGCATATCATAACCTCCTCTCATCTCTACAAGCTGAAAATCATTTCGACCTAGGCAATCCCCCACTTTAATAGGTAAATCATGAATAACGCTATGTGAGTTGTTGTGGTGGAGTTTGCAAATCTAAAGGTCATATGACTAGGTTTTACCTTAGCAGTTTTGAACTTCTCTGCAATAGTCTTTGACATGAAATTCACACCAGACCCAGAATGACAAAAAGCTTCTTCAAATTCGAACTCCTACAATGGAACATGGATCATGGAGCAAAGAATTTTCCAGGATCTTCAACCTTATACAATAGCCTCAATGGTGATTGTGCATTCCTTGCTTCTACAACTATTGCCATAATCTCTTCATGAGTCTCTCTATAAAATTCCATTAAAAAAATCATATATAAGATGATTTTTCAAAGCTTCTTCAGAGATTTTTTAGGAATCTTTCTCATCATCTTTCTTAAATCAGCCAATTTCTCTGCACTGATGGGCTCTCTGATCTCTAATTGGAACTGGGTAAAAAACCTTAAGAATATAAACCCTCGTTGGACGATTTTCTGTAGGTTTAGTTATCGCATCTCGTTGGAGCAGGTGCTCCGACGAAGAGCTAGGGTGCCTTCTCATTTTTTTTTCATGCCAGGAGCAAGTGCTCCAGATGATGAGGCATGCTCCATCATTTTTTCAACGTTAGAGAGCGCGTGAACGTCAGCCTTTTCTGAATTTATAACATTTTTTTGCTGCTGAGTTCAGTATCATCCCACTTCTCATCTCAACTACATTGACATACCCATTCCTATGAATTCCTGCTGGTGTCTTTATTGCTTTTTCAGCAAAGTGAGTGTCAAAATTCTTCACATGAGTGAAAACAACTTCAAACTTATTGTTAAGATCATGGTACATGCTGTCCATCTTGACATTGATCTCTATAGGTTATTTCTGCTGGCTGGGTAAGACCAATTGCATAAGACACTTGAGTTCATCTTAAGAGTTAGTTGCATGATTTTGAAAGTTATGACTATGGAC
Source organism: Sisymbrium irio (assembly GCA_000411075.1). NCBI lineage: Eukaryota > Viridiplantae > Streptophyta > Magnoliopsida > Brassicales > Brassicaceae > Sisymbrium > Sisymbrium irio. The sequence goes on along the minus strand of KE153576.1, from coordinate 17,266 downwards.
ATAGTCTCCACTCACATAGTTCCCATCAGGATGGTGATAATCTCTTTTGTTCTCATAAAGCCATAGACTTCTCGGATTTATCTTCAACAAGAGTTTCACTTTTGCTTTCAAGTCATCAATATTATGCGGCTAAACATTGCTGACATATCTAGGCTGATCATACTAAGGAAATTTGTAGTTAAAAACTGCAGCAAGTCCTATATAAACTGATATGCTCATTCCCTAGTATTGGTCATAAAATCCCCATTCTTAGCTATATTCAAGGCATTTCGTTTATCCTATTCAACAGTATCATAGAAGATGCCTAGAATTTGTTCATCAGTGAACCCATGATGAGGAAATTATCTGCGGTATTCCTTGTACCTTTCCCAAGCATCATAAAAAACTTCTCTCTGCTGCTGTTAGAATGATAAGATTTTGTTCCTTAATGATGCAGTTCATATTTAGTGTAGATGTGATTTAAGAAGGCAGCTCTACAATGATCCTGATCAATGATGAAGTGACTTGGGCCATCTCGATGCTTTGTCAGTCAAAGAGAACAAGGAGAGTTTTCATCTGAGGAAATCAGCAGACACACCATTAGAGCTGGTGATACTGCAAATATCTTTGAAATTCTCAATGTGTTCCATCGGGTTTCTACAGTCAGACCATGGAACAAATATTGTTTGACCAATGTAATCAGTTGAGGCTTGATTTCGAAATCATGCCCTTGAATGGCTGTTGGACAAATAATAACTTTAATTTGGTAAGAAGCATGAGGTGTGTGTTTAACCCTAATGGCATGATCCTATTGTCGCAACTGCAGCATTTTCTGTTCTCGCCTCCAAATAACATCTGCTTCATAACCATCTGAAGCTCGGTTGTCGGTTTTGTTGCCCATGTTTGTAACACCCCCGGTTCGTTCTATAAATAGAGGAACCAAAAGTACTACAATCAGGTAACTAAGGCCGGCCTAGTCTCAGTAAAGGGTCAACCTATAACAAGACCAGATCGTTCATAGCACCAGTTCCTCTAAATCGGAGTCTAAGGCTTTACAACCCGGACTCAGATCTTCGAGTTGTGTTAGCCCGGACTAAGCTATTACCATTGAACCAAGCCAAGTTTGCAAAAACATATTCTTTATAATTATCATAACCTTTCAAACATGTTCTTACAAACTTGTATGACTTTAGTGCCGGAGCTAAAAGCCCAAAAAGATAGATTACATACTTTGTTCTAACCAGTTTTACAAAAGCCAACAAAATCTACTCTTGCATCCTAACGTTCCCACCTTCTACAGGTCACCTAAGGGTTTCCTGCAAAACAAATAGAGTCATGAGTAACCTAGTGTTAGTCAGTGGTCCAGGACCCTCTAAACAATAATATAATCTCCAATTTCCCAATAAACCCTGAAAGAATGATAGCCGAACCAACAGAATAATATCACACAGAGCACATAAATAATATCAGCGATGTACACAAGCAAACGCATAAAGATGCATGATAGAATCACTACTATGCATGCAACACCACAATCATCACATCTCCACTATGGACGCACACGTCACAAAGCACCTCTCCACAGAGATCTCTTAGTGCATCAGCCATTCTCCGGTGAGTACCCTGAACTAGAAGTATCACATAGACTTCCTTGCCGGAACATCACTAAACAGAGCCCCAGTACGTCGGTGCATCTCGGCCGAACTCGTTCCCCTCACGGTGATTGTATTTTCGGGGATATCTACTCGCACATACGGTTATCCCCAGAAATAGCGACTCAACATGGTTATCCCTTATACCCCGTCGGATAGTACTCGGCCTTAGGCTGCAATCCCGTATGTCTGAGTCTTCTACTCTGACAGTACGTTAGGGAAGGTCATGGGGAATGCTGGATACACTATCCTTCTGTCCTATGGGCAAGACTCGCGCAACAGGACCACACACAAATAAATCCATGTAAATATAATGCATAAACCACACCACACAACACCACGGCCTGATCCCTTCCCGGATCATCCGTCAACCTCAACTCATGTATGATCATTCAACGCCACTTATATGACTCTCCGGCCATACAACGAGTTTCTCCTAGATCATATACTCGTTCTCAACGTTGGACTGCAAATAGAACTACATATATAATCCAAACACCTTTCCTCTTGATTCACAAACTGGTAAGGTGGTTAACATGTCCCTAGGACTCGCACCAGCCAATACCTCACCCAACGGGTTTAACAGCACACGGATCTATACCATCCGTGGCAAACGTTGCATCCTGATCCCTTCTCGGATCCTATGCCGACGTTTACTTTGAATCCAAGTGGATCTCTTTACGTCCACTCACAGGCCAAACCCTGAAAACGTTAAACAATGCACAGCCTATCTATCGGGACTCAAAGATTTTGACGGCTCCTACAGGGTTTCCCTTCGGCTCAGGCTTAAACACCACGGTTGGTCACTAGCCTAACACTTCCGCACTCATCTCATTTTTCTCTCTGGGTCTCTCTCCGTTTTCACTCAGTATTCTTTAGTTCCCGCACGTATGGGAAATGACTGAGGAAGCTGGTCAAGGCGAGCTATTTATAGCCATTTTAGAAGAGGCCTGGGCGGCTGTCTCCACCAATCAAAACATGGCGGCATACACAGCAAATCACGTCCAGCCACCATTTAAATGGACAAGTATCAGCATTCTTATCTATTTCCAACCAGTCACAACATGGCACACAGTCAGCAGCTACATCCTTATTACTTTCTGGCCAATGATAATTCGCCTGATTGTCCCGTACCTTGTGCCAGTCCAAAAATTGCCCGATCCGATCTCCCGCGATCCCGCGCTTGACTCGAACTGGGCGATTGACTTTTCCTGGATAAAAGCACAATTCTTCTGGCCTTTCGCCTTGGTTGTGGAAATTCATCCATTCCATTTAAAAAAAAATTCTTAGACTGATCTCCACAATTTTGTA
>KE153576.1:830-14177 GCA_000411075.1 Sisymbrium irio | reverse complement strand
TCATATAATTCGTCCCCGAATTCTTTCAAGACCGGGATGGTTCACCTTGCTCCATTATTGAGTTTGGCACGAACAATTGTAGACACTTCTCTCGGATTTTCTGGTCATCTTCCTAGGAGATCACCATTCGGTTCTTTCTTCCACAGAAGACATGAATCTGTGGGATCTCTCTGTTCTTCAACTTTCGAATTCGTCTGACACCTAATCTTAGTGGTCCTTCAGGATAAGTCAGGTTCGGTTGAAGCTCTTGGACTCTCTCTGTCATTATTGCATTATGATCCCATATATGTTTCCGAAGAATAAAAACATGAAACACGGGTGCAAGTTCATATCCGATGGTAACTCCAATCGATACGAAACTTCACCAAACTCTCCCCTTGATATGGTATGGTCCTGTATACCAGACAGCTAGCTTACCGATCTTTCCAAATCGATCTTTACTTTTCTGTGTCGATACCTTGAGAAAGACCATATCTCCCTCTTCGAACGTTACTTCTCGTCGTCCTTGATCGGCATACTTCTTTTGTCGATCATGAGCCTTCTTCATATTGGCTCGAATAACTTGGAGCTTCTCTATAGTCTCATCTACCATTGGTGGACCAAATATTCTTCTTTCTCCAATGTCTGTCCAGCAGAGAGGGGTCCGGCATGGCCTTCAATATAATGCTTCGTATGGCGACATGCCAATGCTTACATGGTAGCTGTTGTTGTATGAGACTCTATCGGGGGTAAGTACTCCACCCATGCACCACCCCAATCTAAAATACATAGATTTAGCATGTCTTCTAAGGTCCGGATATTCCTCTCAGTTTGTCCATCGGTTTCCGGATGGAATGTTGTACTCATATGTAATTCGGTCTCTAAGGCTCCTTGTAACACCCTCCAAAACTGTGCAGTAAATCTTGGATCTCTATCGGACACTATGTCCATAGGTACACAGTGTAGTTGTACAATCTGGTTGATGTACATAACAGCTAAGACTTCCACTTTATCGGTATCTCTAATAGCTAAAAGATGAGTTACTTGGTTAGACGATCCACAATCATCCAAATGGTGTTATTCATTCTCTCCCTCGTGACTGGTAGACCAACAATCATATCCATAGCTATGGAATCCCATTTCCATTGGGGTATTGGCAGACTTTGCAGTAGTCCACTGGGCACTTGATGTTCAGCTTTTATTTATTGGCACACTTGACACTGCGCCACACATTGAGCTACCAATCGCTTCATTCCCGGCCAATGGTAGTACTTCCGAATGTCTTTGTACATTCCCGGGTGAATGTTGTATACGGACCAATGTATCGTTTGCAAAATCTCTTCTCTAAGCCATCCTCCTTTTGGTACAGTAATCCGTCCTCTAATTAACAAATTTCCATCACTTGTTAAATGGTACTCGCTTAGACTATCTTCCGCACCATCTTCAAACTTCTTAACAATACCAAGTATCTTTTCATCTTGCCTTTGTTCCGTCCAAATTCTTTGAATAAGGCTAACTTGATTCACGGCTTGTGGTCCTAACGGTTCACTGGTCTCTCCCTCCATAGCTGATAGGCTGACCATCTTTAACTCTTGATTCGGTGCTTCCATCTCTTTTCCATACTTACATCCACCTTGCGCCGACTCAATGCATCAGCAACTACGTTTGCCTTGCCCGGATGGTATTGGATCTTGACGTCATAATCCACAATGAATTCCATCCATCGCCTTTGTCTTAAATTAAGACATGTTTGTGTGAACAAGTATTTAAGACTTTGTGGTGCGTAAATACCTGTACACTTTCTCCATATAGGTAGGATCTCCAAATCTTCAGGACAACTACTACCGCTGCCATTTCCAAGTCATGTGTAGGGCAGTTTTCTTCGTGCTTCCGTAGCTGTCTCGAGTCATATGCAATTACCTTTCCTTCTTGCATTTTTACACATCCTAGTTCAACTCTGCAGGCATCAGTATACACCGCATATGGTTTATCGGGTTCCGGCAAGACCAAGTCCGGTGTGGTCATCAGAGCTTCTTTTAACTTTGTAAATGCTTCTTCAGCTTCCTTACTCCAAACAAAAGGGACTCCTTTCCCTGTCAATTTTGTCAAGGATTTTGCAATAGACGAAAAGACTACAGAAAAATACTTGTATTGTGACAAAAAAAAATAGTTACAATAACAGTATCTTCGTAGCAATATAGATATTGTAACAAATTAGTGACTAAATATTAATGGTTACAATACGTGAGTCACGAATTTTCAATGTAACAAAAACGTCACAATATTTGTGACAGATATATTTGATTACCATTTTGTTGCAATAGTGATGATAGATAACAATAACAAAAATGTTACGATTGGTGACATGACAAATTGTTTCGAAACATCATAATTTGTAACTGTTATAATGTTTTAAATTTGTGACTCATTCTAACGAATATGTTGTCACAAATTGTTATAAATAGTCACGAAAAATTCGTTATACATCCGTCACGATTACTAACTTTAAAACTTTCTAAATTTTGTCTCTTTTTACTACAAAAATGTAATGTCATAAAACATGATAAGCTGTATTTTAATTATAAAAAATATACATAATAAATTAAAATCAAATCTAAAATTTATAAAATAAATTAAATTTAATAAATACATCTAATTTCTATAGTTCTCGTGAGCGACCACCACCACCACATCGTTTGCAGTAACCGAGACCACCTATACAATTCGGCAAATACAGCTTTAAGCAGCAACTCTTGGTTTCCTCTCCAACTCATATATTCGATTCCATCAGTAGTTTCAACTAGGGTCAATGCATTTCCTTTAGCAGATCCTCTTTGCAAGAACTTTGAAAGTGAGTCCCAATGACAAAAAAAAACATAGCATGAAGCTTTTTGCTTGGGAAATATCGAGCACTTACTTCTTAAACTCTATGAAAACCAAATGAGCTTATCATATGTAGCCTCATATCTTGAACGGCCTTCTCTGATTGAGCAAGTGAAGAAAAATAATTGAAACCATGTTCTGCGTTTGAGGGCAAACTGTTTGTATCTCCATTTCCAAAGGAATTCTGCCATTTAAATCAAATTAAGATTATAACAATGTTTTAATTCACAAATGTATAATTTGAAAATATACATAGCATATATTAATAACCTAAAGCATAGCATCCATGTTTTTCCCTAGCGTTTGTAACGCTCAATAAATCATTCTCTTCGCCATCGAGTATGATCCCAGAGTCACGCATGAACGATAATTCAGGCCTAGGAAACGCTTGCATAGCCGTGGTCCACTGACATCCTATCTTTGTTCTTTCTCTTGCACAAGTTCACAGAGTTAACACACTGAAAAAAAAATTGATTCACCATTCTCGTATAAATGCTTACGAGAGCAACACAACCAACATACCTTAAACACGAAGTTTCAAAATCATCTGTGACAGAATTGTGTATCACCTCACTAACAAGCAAGTATGAGAGTGGAACGAGACGTACAAGGCGGCACAATTCTGGAATTTCTCTCTTGTCCACATAAAATGATAATTCCATTTGCTTGATCAAGAACACCCAACTTGTCGAGAAAACTCTTAAACTCCTTTTGTCCTAATGATTTGGTGAAGATGTCAGCGAGTTGAGACTGAGTAGATACATGTTGTGTAGAAATTGTCCCTTTAACAATCTCATCCCGAACAAAGTGACAGTCAATCTCGATATGTTTAGTTCGCTCATGAAAAACCGGATTTGAACTGATATGAAGAGCAGCTTGACTATCACAAAACACACTCATAGGATGCGTAGGAGAGACACCAAGATCTGCCAAGAGAGTTTTAATGCTTAGGAGCTCTGCAGTGACCATTCTCATGGCCCGATATTCGGCTTCTGCAGATGAAAGAGAAACCGTCTTCTGTTTCTTTGTTTTCCAAAAATGGGAGAACTCCCTAACTGAACAAACCAACCAGTCGTAGACTTGCGTGTCAAAGGACAACCGACCCAATCAGAATCACACCAACCATGCACATGCAAATCCCTATCGGAGTTCAGAAGAATACCTTGACCTTGGTTGGCTTTAAGATAACGAACAACACGAATGGCAGCTTTCCAATGTTCAAGACGAGGAGCTTGAAGAAACTGCGAGAGTATATGCACAGCATATGTGAGATCTGGACAAGTCACAGCAAGATAAACCAAACGGCCAACAAGATGACGATATCGTTCAGGTTCTAGAATGAAAGCTCCTTCAGCCAAGCCCAACCGATGGTTTTGATCAAGTGGAAATGAGACAGGTTTAGCACCAAGTAAACCAGTTTCAGAAATAATATCAAGTGCATACTTCCGTTGGCTCAAGTAAATGCCCTTTGAGCTCCTGGCAACTTCAATATCTAAAAAATACTTCAAAGCTCTAAGATCTTTCATATGGAAGCAGGTAGACAAGTATGTCTTAAACTTCTGAATCGCTGAACCGTCATTCCCAGAAACAATCAGATCATCAACATAAATCAAAACAGTCAAGTACACATCACCTTGCCTAAATGTGTACAGGGAATAATCCGATTTGGATTGACGAAAGCCATAGTTCTGCAAGGCTGCACCAACCAGCAGCGAGGAGCTTGTTTAAGACCATACAATGATTTCCTTAGACGACAAACCGTGTTAGATGAACTTCCCCGAAATCCCTACGGAAGCCGCATATACACCTCTTCTTCAAGATCCCCATGCAAAAAAGCATGGTGGACATCCATGTGGTGAAGCTCCCACCGTTTAACCGCAGCGACCTTGAGAAGAGTGCAGACGGTGTCCATTTTTGCAACTGGAGCAAATGTATCTGTATAATCCAAACCTTCGACTTGTTTGTTTCCAAGAGCTACTAAACTTTCCTTATACCTCTCCACGGAGCCGTCCGTTTGGTACTTAATTGTAAAGACCCGCTTACATCCAATAGCTTTCTTGCCAAGAGGGAGAGACTCCAAATCCCATGTCTTATTCGCCGCTTGTGCAATAATTTCGTCTTTCATAGCTGCACGCCATCGTGGATCAGCCATTGCTTCCGCATATGACTGTGGGATGCGACCACCAGCGACAGAGGTGAGAAATGCTCGATGAGAAGAGGAGAAATTAGCGTAGTCAACAAAATTCTCCAAAGGATATGGTGAAGAACATACTGTGGGCGAGGAAACACCCTGTAAGGAAGCAAGTTGAACACAATTTGTGACAAGCCCTTCAAGTCGCACAGATTGTTTCTTTGTGTGATGACCCCGACCAATTGGATGAAGATCCTCCAGTTAAGAAGTTGCACAGTCTGTGTTGTGAGGCTCGTCCGCCACGACAGCGGTCTCACTAGACCTTTCCTCCACCAGACCCATGCCCTCTTCCTCAGCAGATTTCTCAGATTCGGTACCCGACTGGTCAATTGCTTCAGCAGACATGTATTGAACCTCAGCACCATGTTCGTTCGGTGCTACTTCAACCTCAACAGAAGCATTCTCAACATCACCAACAGACCATTCATTATCCAAATCATCCTCAACATTCGGGGTTGAAGTATTTTCTAGAGTCAAAGGATAAGGAAACCCATCTTCGAAGAAGACCACATCTCGAGAGACGAAAAACACATTTCTCTCTAAATCAAACACACGCCATCCCTTCTGACCATGCGGATAACCCACAAACATACATCGTCGACTACGACTGCAAAACTTGTCGCCTCGATGGTCCTGATTATGAACAAAACACAAGCACCCAAATACTTTCAAATGATCCATGGAAGGCTGTTTACCATGTAACACCTCATAAGGTGTCTTCCCATGAAGAATCATCGAGGGTGTGCGATTAATAAAGAATGCCGCAGTGAGAACACTTTCACCCCAAGACTCTGGAGATAAGTTTGCCTGAAAAAGCAAGGCACGTGCGACATTGAGAATGTGTCGGTGTTTACGTTCAACACGTCCATTTTGTTGTGGGGTACCTACACACGATGTCTCATGCACTATCCCGTGAGTACGGAAAAACTGTTTAAGACACATGAACTCTGTCCCATTTTAGCTTCGGACGGTTTTGATGGACACAGAGAATTGTCTTTCTACCATAGCCACAAACTGACGCAGATGTTAGGCTACTTCACTTTTTTCTTCCATTAAATATAACCAAACACCACGAGAAAAATCATCAACAATTGTTAGAAAATAACGAGCTCCAGACGAAGAAGGTGTTCGATATGGCCCCCATACATAACAGTGAATCATCTCACAAACCGCAGTAGTCTTATTCATACTTAACTGAAAAGAGTCTCGAGTTTGTTTAGCACAGAGACATATCTCACACGCTTTACAAGCAAATCACCAGCTTTATCACAAACATCTGGCGGAAGCAACTTAATTATCTTAGAAGAAGGATGGCCTAAATGCTTATGCCACACATCAAACGCTTTAGATCCTTGCACACGAGCAGCAGCCACATTCTCCACAGCTCGGAAGTAATACAGCCCATCAACCCTTTGGCCAGCTCCAATCGTCCTCAGCGAATGGTCCTGAATGACACAATAGCAAGAATAAAACTGAGCAAAACAATCATTCTGATCATTCATTTGAGAAACAGAGATCAGATCCGCATCAAGGTTTTGCACATATAAAACTCTTTGCAAATGAAGGCATTTGCCAAGCACAACCGTGCCAATCTTTGTAGCTATATGTTTTCTTCCATCAGCCAAGATAACAAAACGAGGAGCTATATCCTTAACCTCGGAAAGAACCTCCAATTTGGAAGTCATATGATTTGTGGCTCCTGTATCAAGAATCCACAGAACAGAGAGATCCTTACCAGTCAAAGTCTCAGCAGTGCTGATTTTTCCTGCAGTGAACATAGCTTGCAAAGTTCTCAACTGTTCCTGACTGAAGCCACCAGATGGAGTCACTGCCTCTGCTACATTCTCTACAACCACATTTGCTCGTGGTCCAAATGAATCCCGTCCACGACCGCGATCACGTCCACGACCTCGACTGAATCCACCTTGTCCACGTCCATAAGCATTCTGACCACGTCCTCCTCTACTTATATCACGCTCTCCCCAATGTTCCTGATAACCAATCAACTGATAACATGTTGCTTTCTCATGGCCACCCTTGCAACAATGGGAGCAACTCACTTCACGAGTCATACCAACTGCAAAAATCATATCTGCTTCAGTATGCTCTTTTCCCTTTGTTGTCATTTTCATAGTTTCCTCTCTCTGAACTGTGCAGAAGACCTGATTTAGAGTAGGTAAAGGATCTCTAGATAGTAACGCCATTTTAACCGCCCTGAAACGATGTTCATCTAATCCCCAAAGAAACTGATGAACTTTATCATCTTCACGTTTATGAGTTTCTATCGCTTTACCACAGCTACAACCTCCACAAGTACGCGCTCCACTCTTCTCATATTCTCCAAGATTTTCCCACAATCTCTTGAGTCGACCATAATAGCTTGAAACATTCGTGTTACCTTGTTTGCACGCGATGAGCTCTCCTTTCAGTTCTTGAATTCGTGGACCGTTGACAACTGAAAATTGCTCTTTAATATCAGCCAAAGCTCCTGTGCAACTTTGAAGTGCGAGATATCACGACGAAGACTTGGATTGATAGTATTTCGAATCCACGAGACAAGCAACGACTGATTTGTCCACCAATCTTCGAGAATCGATGAATCCTCAGCTGGTCTTCTGATAGTCCCATCAACAAATCCAAACTTCTTTCTTGCACGGAGAGCCGTTCGCAGTTCGTGTGCCCAATTATCATAATTGTCATGTTTCAAGAGAACATGAGAGATTAGAGGACCTGGATTATCCCCCGAGGATAGATCATATGGATTAATGGTTTTCCTAGAAGCGCCTTCCGCCGCTTTGTTTCTCACACCGCTTTCCGCAGCTTCATGTCGCACACCACCTAAAGAGCTTTCCGCATCTCCATCTTTGTCAACATTAGACATGATCAAATTTCAAAGGAAAGAAGAGATCAACTTTTAATACACAATCCAAGCTCCTAGAGCTCTGATACCATGAAAAAATTGTGTATCACCCCACGAACAAGCAAGTATGAAATGGAATGAGACGTAAACGTAAGGCGGCACAATTCTGGAATTTCTCTCTTGTCCACATAAAATGATAATTACATTTGCTTATATATTACCTCTAATACTTAAACTAATACAAATGGCTAATGACAAAACATAATATGGGTTACGAAGCTTATCTCCTCATTAATCTACGAAAGACAAGAGGTCATCTGAGTCAATTTGCTTTAAACGACTAAATTGAAGACGAAAATGGAATCACGAGGGAGAGGAAGGTAGTTACCAGATCTGTAGAGGTTAGAGGACAAAGAGTAAAAATGGAGTTTGGACGCTGTGATTTGAGAATTCAATTTGGAGAAGAGGAAACAATGAAGAAGAAGAATGGAGGAAGACAGTAAACGACGGAAAGGGAAGAAGAAGAAAAAACGGCAAAAGATTGGAGGTGGAGGCTTGAAAGAGAGGGAAATAATAAAAGGGGTGAACAAAACAAATTAGAGTTTTTGGTTTTAATTTACTAACAGAAAAAGCTTAACAACAAATTTATTTATTTTGACAAAAAACCACAAATTTATAACTAATATCAGTTATTATATTTTGACAATTCTAAGATATGAATTTACTCTTAACATGTATTTTATTTCTTATATATATTCAAAGAAAGAAAGAAAATTGCATTATCTATGTACAAAATAATATGATTTTAGTTCCTCAACATATACATAAATTCACAGGAATTATTAGGGTTAACTACTTAGGAGTAAACCTTTTTATTCACCCCTTTTATTTTATCCGATCAATATTTATCACATAATATTATAAAATTTAAAATTAATATAATTAGATTAATTCAAAGCTACTAAATTTTTGGTTTAGGATTTATGATTAAGGAATTAGGGTTTATGTTAGAATTTAAGGTTTAGAGTATATAATTTATGGTTTAGTGTTTAGAATTTATGTTTTAGGGTTTGGAATTTTTGGTTTAGGATTTATGGTTTAAAATTTAAGGAATAAAATTAAGTTTTTCTGGTTGAGAGATTAAGTTTTTTGTTTAAGATTTGATAATATATATTTTTATTTAATTTTTAAATTATCTAGTAAATTCTAAGTATATATAATAAAATGGGTGAAATAAAAAGGCTCACCCTTCAAGACTAACCCAAAAATTATTCAATCTTAAAATAAGATGATTTTGTAAAAGAGTCAAAAGTTTTATATTAGCTACTTTGGTAGCTTTGAACAATAATCACAACATCACCATTAAAATAAACTCGGATTATATTTTTACCAAACAATAAAAAAATTTATACCAATTTTGTAATAATTTTTTTTTAGAAAATAAATAAAAGATTAGGTATAATTTTAAAAAGAAAATGTGTTATCATCTTTGAATCTCTAATAAGTTAGATTATTATATATGAATATAGTAACAAACAAAAAAAATATATACATAATTTTTTAAGAAAAATATTTTTATGATCATAAAATTTGCATATATGTAAGAACATCTTTAATGCAGATATGTAAAACATGGATTTTTACAATTTTTATATTGTTATTTTAATGCTTTTTAATTTAAATAAATAGAAAATGACTGAACCAATAATAAAATAGCACATGTCCCAATGCTCTAAAAATGGAATCTCAAAATCTCTGTGTTTAGAGACTCTCTTGTTTTTCTCTCATCATTACCATTTTTTAATTAATAAAATTTTGATTAGAACCTTCTTTATAACCCCCAATAATCATGGTATAATAGTCATAATGTGCTAACAATTTTTTTTTTCATCGGTTGTACCAATTATTTAAATACATTTAGTTTCTGTATCGTCACAAATTAAAGCTCACCATTTAATCACAATTTTGTTACAATTGCAACAGTCACGGTTATTACGTTACAATTATGTCACGGTTATTACGTTATCTATATTTCTCACACTTATGTTACTAATTGTGACAAAATTTTGTTACGATTTAACTCGTCATAATAATTATTATGACGAACCAGATACTAATTTGTGAAGTTTAGTAACAAAATCGTCTCTAATATGTCGCAGATTTATTACAGATAATATTAATCGCAAAATTTTGTCATAATATAATTATTATGGTTTTTGATTAGTTTTAGTCACATTTACCTAAATAATTATAATAGAGTAAACTGTTAGTATATTACTAAAAAATCGCAATATAACTTTGTTACTCTTTTCAGCCACAATTTATGACAATACTTTTTTGTCACTGATATGTATCAACTAGTCACATATATTTAGTCATTCTATTATCACAAATAAGAATTAAATATCCAGTCACAAATTTGTAAGAATTGGAACAATAAGTATAGTCACAATTATGTCACAACTATTACAACATATATTTGGGTCACATTTATGTTACTAGTTATGCCTAATATTATATACATTTTAATCTGTCACAATATTATGACGCAGTAATTACTATTTTGTAACATATAAATGTAGTCACAAAAACGTCTTTGTTATGTCACAAATTTGTTACTAATAATATTCGTTACCAAAATTCCATCACAATGTAACTATTTTCCTGTAGTGAAATCCCTTCAAAAGTTTCCTATAGTAGCCAAGGAAACTTCGAACTTCCGTAACAGATGTAGGTTTTGGCCATTCCTGAATGACTACGACCTTTTCAGGATTCACTGTCACACCTTGTTCCGAGATCTGATGTCCCAGAAATCCGATCTCACGTTTCCAGAACTGACATTTGCGAAACTTTGCAAAGAGCTTTTGACTTCTTATTCTGTCCAAGACCTTCCACAGATGCACCCTATGATCTTCCTCGGTTTGAGATTAAATTAAGATATCATCGATAATGATGATCACGAAACTATCCAAGTAATCGTGAAACACCTCATTCATCAGTCTCATAAATGCGGCTGGAGCATTGGTTAACCCGAATGACATTACAACAAATTCATACTGGCCATATCTTGTGTTGAATGCCGTCTTCAGTACATCCAGTTCTGCTATCGCAATTTGGTGATAACCGGAGGCTAAGTGTATCTTAGACAACCAACTTGCTCCACGAAACTGGTCCAATAGCTTGTCAGTCTTTGGGAGTGGATACTTGTCCTTGATCGTGAGGTTGTTGATTCCATGCTAATCAATACAAAGCCTCATGCTTCCATCCTTCTTCCTTACAAATAACACCGGAGCTCCCCATGGCAACGAACTTGGTCGGATGAATCCTTTCTCCATCAAATCCTCTAACTGATTCTTCATTTCTGCTAACTAAGGGGCCATCTGATACGGCACTCTAGCTATAGGTGCCGAGCCTGGTTCCAGATTTACGGTAAAGGAGTTCTTTCGTGGTGGTGGAAGTTCTGTCAAAGATTAGAATACATCCTCAAACTCTTGTACCACTGGGATGCCCTCTATCTTCAGTTCTTCTTCCTGACCTTCCTCAATCACCCGGATAGCAATTAATATGCCTCCCCGAATATCAATTATTTCTCCACCCGTGCAGCTGAAACTAGAGATACCGTCGCACTAAGAATTATTACATAGTACGTAGTCAAGGGTTTCTGGTCTTCCTAATGGTTACCTTTCCTCTCTCACAGTCTAACTGAGCTCGGTAACGGGATAACCAGTCCATCCCTAAAATCACTTCAGACCACTTCATGGGCACTACCATAAGGTTTTCCCTAAGGATTTTCTCTTGGATTTCAACAAGTACTCCTAACACTACACTAGAGGATCTAAGGGCTTCTTCTCCGGGGGTTTAAGTAGAAACTCTCGCCTCTCTTATCAGATAGGTATACCCAAACTTGGATACCACCTCAGGAGTCATAAAACTATGTGTTACTCCTCAGTCGAACAGTACATGCGTGGGGCTACCACCGACATGTAATGTTCCTATCACAATGCCATAACAATAATATAAATATCTAGCTAACGACAATTCAATCATCATACAATTATTCACTACAAAAGAAGGTTAGCACCCAACCATACATGTTATGAGGCCGTGGGCCGGCTTAGCTTCTAATGTGTATACCCTACCCGCAGACGCTTAACCCTTCGCCGAGGATTCATTTGTGCCTTGAGTCAACATGCCTTGTCTACCACCTTGTCTAGACGTTCCACCAGATCTATTTGGGCATGACGTCGCGAAATGTCCTCTTTCGCCACAAGCATAACATGTGACGTATGCATGGGTCTCATTTAATCTGCCTTTACTTGGACAGTTCCGAGCTAGATGCCTATCATCTCCATAAACATAGCAAGGTCTGTCTACGGAGAAATCCCTGGGTTTAAAATTACCTCCCCCATGGAATCTTCCACGGAAACTTCCACAATTCGCAGTCTGGCTGTATTTATATGGTTAAGCTGGTCTGGACGCTATGTTCCCACTTGGGCCAGCGTCGCTTCTTTTCTTTTCCGCAACCACCCTTTCCCGACTTAGGAAATTTTCTACGTTAATAGCTTTTTCCACTGCTTCATAAGGGTTAGAGAAAGTTACCGATTGCAGCCAGTTTCCTATCTCCGGATTTAATCCTTGCATAAACTGTCTGGCTAACACGGCATCACTAACATCGCAACTAATTACGTACCTCTGCAGTTTCATAAACTCGGTCTCATACTCCCTGACACTCTTCTCTCCTTGTTAACCTCAAAAACTCGTGCGCCAGCCGATCACGCACTTCCAGAGGAAAATAATTATGTTCAAACTTCTTTTTGAACTTTTTCCAAGTTTGGATAGTGTAACCACTATGTCGGTCCACATTTATCCACCAACACATTGTCTCCTTATCTAAGTAGTACACTCCTACATCCTTCCTGATAAGAATCTCCCAAGGATGATGCACTCTAAGTTGGTAGGGATAATCCTTGACTTCTAAAGAGTATATAAACTCAAAGAAACAAGGCGGTGGAATGAATGGTCGCACAGAAGCTGTGGAAGACTTCTGATATTCCGGTTGATCCCTTGCATATGACGCACCAAGACAGATTGAAATGGATCGAAGGATCGCACAAGAGTTGCAGAAGGCTCTTGATATTCCCGACTCAATGCCTTAGGATATGATGCACCTAGACGACAAAGAGGATTTAATCAATGGATATTACCCACCATGGTCAGAAAAAATGAGTTAACCACTCAAAAGGTTTCAAAAATATTAATCAAATGCTTGTTTTTTTATTCATGTCATGACCCTCATTATATAGAGGAATTACCATTAATTTTGTCCATAATAATTTCTTAACATGCAGAGCATTTAGGAAGATGAAATTCAAATTATATTTTGCATGTAAGAGAGAGAAACACACTAAATTAATGATTTTCTTGACTGTGGACG
>KE153575.1:37241-49433 GCA_000411075.1 Sisymbrium irio | reverse complement strand
GCTCGCCGGACACACGAGCCATCTCTTCGGCGGTCTAGCCGCTCTCGTGATGATCTCTGTGGTTTGCGCGGCGTTTGCTCTAGCCCTTCTTCTTCTCTGGCTTCTCTGGCTCTCAGCCATAGTTTACAGCGTTTTAAATGAATTCATGACGTACTCCAAGGCAAACATATCCGGTGACGGTTCACCTCGGTCGTTACCGGTTTAAGATCTCGTAGTTTGTATAGAATGCACTTATATTTAGTTATAAAAAACATGCTAAAATTTGAGGAAACAGTAATAACAGATTTTGTTTGAGAATTTCCTTTGGGAGTATATACTAGATTGTTGTATCCATCGGTCAGTTGGTTAGACTCTCTATCTCATACTATTAATTAATATGATGTCTTAGGAAGATAAATTTGTATTAAATTAAATAAAAATTTAATGTAAAATGTGCTTTAAATATATAAATGATAAATAATGTTTAGTTTAAGAAAAAATAAAATAAAATGATTTTGTACTCTGTGCAAAAACCTTAAACATCATCTATTACTATAATACAGAAAGAATATTATTTTACTGGCAAAATCTATGGTTATATAATTGATCAGCTACTAACTAGAACTTCTCTGGTAAAAAAAAAAAAAGAACTTAACATTACAATCCAAAACTATGCTTTGATCACCGGTTTAATCCTAAATCCATAAAACTAGGCCAGTGTTGAAACACTCAGTTTCCCTTTCTTCTATAGGATTATTATTTGTGTGGGAAATCACATTAAAATTGTTATAGAATATTTAATGATTTAATTGAACAAAATGAGAAGTGATTATTATAGCCAAAAGGGTACGAGTCAAACAAGACGAGAGGCTATTTCGCAATGGTTCTTACTTGGAAGCTTCCGAGTTCCAACTCGTTATTCCAAAACCACCGACCGAAAGTTATCTATCAGGTGCATAATTATTAGGGGAATACATGTCATTTTCCACTCCACTTATATCAATGCAGTAACGTAGGCAAACTAAACAAAAATGTCATTTAATGTAGACGTACAAACCAATGCTTTTAAAGTCGAACTCGCGACCTACCCGAATAAGTTTTTTTTAAAAGAAGGAATGTCCGGGGAGACGTGGTTAGCAAGTAATCAAAAGGAATATAAAATCATAACAAAAGCTAACAGGAGTAGATTTAGATATTTTTACTGTTTACTCTGTACGCTCTTTATATAAGATCGTCACCAGATCACTCATTGACAACTCCCAGTTTCTTTTCTCTCGTTGCTTCAAACCCTAATGAGATCGAGATAGAGTCGAGAAAGACAGAGAAAAACACAAAAGACCGATTACAAAGACTACTTTGTTACAATAATCATCTCGCGGTTGCAGAGAAGGCGGTTAAGCTCAAGAAAATTATTTGAATTGGTCAATGCCGCCGTTATGCTGTATGAGTACTAAGAACGCCAAACTGTCATTCACAATCGTCTCCGTCTCCGTGCAAAACAGAGAAGACAAGCCTTAAGAGACGCGCCGTGCAAGAGAGAAAGCGTAGTGGTGGTAAATCCAATAAAGCATGCAACGAACCGAAGGCTCGTGGCTCATCTTTGAGAAAAGTCTGAGAAAACAGTTGTTTCCCTTGTTCGGCGCCTCCTACTCTGTTAGCGATCTAATTTAAGGCGATTCTTGACTTTTCTTGTCAACTTAGGTTTTACTAGTGTTGAGTTTAGCCATGAAGATCAACAATTTGTACGGTCAAAACGTGGAAAACAAGCAATGTTTTATGTATCTCTTTGAGGACACGTGGCAGAAGGGATTGCAGGACCACTTAAAGGAGCCATTTGTTGCAGCTCTGTTAAAGCCAAAGCAAATGGAGCTTGGTCGGCTTCAGAACTATCAGTCAAGACAAGTTCATTAAATGAAGTCCGTACATAGAAAAAGCATGCTTTATTGGTCGCTTTCGATGTGCCTTGGGCACTGTGTCTTTGATATATATGTTGATACAATGTAACAGAGAGGGATAAGAGAGAAGTTAAGAAAAAGAACAAAAACTTAGCATAAACTAGTTTTGTGTTCTTGGGAAAAGATAGAGGTAGAGAATCGAGAGAGCTTTGTAAAGGGCTTGGGATAATCTCTTGTAACTTCTAATCTAGTGGATTCTGGAAGACAGATTCCGGCCCAGACGTAGCCTCCTTGTTAACGGAGGTGAACTGGGATACCAATCTTGTGTGTTTCTCTTCTCTCTATAATCTCTGTTCTTTTAAAGTCTGTGTTTTTGTCCAAATCGTTTAAGTCTTGGTGTGTGTCGTTTTGTTAACAGCTAAAGGAGACATCTTGAGGCTGTAATAATCTTCACAACTAGGAGTAGGGAGTGTGATCTGATGACTGATGTTTTAGATCTCTACTATCATATGAAGTTAACATTTTTACATTAATCTGGTTTCCTTGTTAGCACCCTGTGGCCGTGTCCCTCCCTCTAAGCCGGACCCGAGGAAGCATCTGGGTTCATAGTTAGTAATTTTTTGATATTGGAACCATTTTCAGGTCACTGACTTCCTACCTTGTCGTTGCATTCTTCTTTTCTTCCTCATGGAGTAATATGAAGTCACTACTCTCGTCTCCAATCCTTTAGATCCATCTTTACAATCCGTGAAAGCAATTGAAGATCCCAATCAAGCTGTGTAATTTAGCGTGTAGGATTCAGAGAAGAGAGGCGTATTCTGTTTGATGTAGTTTTTTTTAACACAAAAAACAAACTAGGAACAATTAATAAAATAAGAAGAGTTGTTTGTACCCGCGCACGCGCAGATTTGGTTTGTATTTTTTAAATGTAAACCAAGATAATAAATATAACCTATTTTAGAAATGAGGTTAAAACTAATCATATATATTTATAAGTTTGTTTTGCATATCTCTTTAATATAATGTATTATGTAAATTTTGTAAATGAAATTATGTTATTATTTAACTTAAGTTTTTGCTGAGACTCATAGTAACTTATTGTCTCCTCTTCTCCTACACTTCTATGTTAACTTTCGGAAATAAATGGTGTTTTTATTATCTTCCAAGGTTTGGTTTATTTTAATTAAAAAAAATATCCTTGGAAAGTCAGCAAATTTATTAATTACATTTTCCTTGCGTTTTCCTTGTTGTAATCGCTTTATCCTATGTCGTTTCTTTTGGCGGGTTGTCGGGTTGTTTACAGTTGTTTCTGATGATATGTAGTGCAAAGTTCGTTAGCATTATTGGAATTTATTAATTCTGTCAATAAAATATATGTCTACCACTACTTACTTTCTATCTTAGGCAGACCACGCAAATATTCTCTCTATACAATATTTGTAACATATTACTTCTCCAAGTGATTTTTGGACGTGTCGGTGTTGTTACTCTTGATAGTGTCATGTACAGTTGATCGTGGCTGAAAACTTGCCCTTCACTCTTGTTGATCGTTATCGCGTAAGATAATCGCAGAGGGAACTGTTTTCTTTTTAGCGTGAACAGATGTTTTGTATCATTAGGAGATAATATTATTCTCGGAATGAGTACTTTTAATTTTTTCGTGTCCGAGAGTATCTCCGCTTCGATAACTTTGTTTCTCATATGGGTGATAATAAGCCTTGTTCTATTGCATAGTTCTGCAAACGGATTGATGTTCCATATTAGTATGATTGGTGCCCCTAATTTTAAGTAGAGATGGTGTTGTGGAATTCCTTGAAATTCTAACGAATTCAGGTATTCCAGCGGACATCTTTAGGCTCTTTTGTTAGGCATCACATGTCTTTTTCTTTGTGTAATTGTAAACTGTCTTCTCTTTATTCTTGGTTGAAATTCATAGGGAATAAATGAAGTTGTAATATTAAGGATTTTATTCATTTTTTTCTTTCAGTTTAAATGTATTTTATTATGGAATGCCCTATTCTCATTTATAATTTTGTCAAACACTTTATTTTTTAATTGATATTTGATAATGTTTCCCTTTTCATTGTTGCAGCGTGCAGTTGTGATATTTGATATATGATTTTTCTTTAAGTAATTAGTTCAAAATTTTGATTTTCTTTATGTGCTGAGCTGAAAATCTATGATGGCATTTTTCGATTGAAAACACGAATTGGGCTTCAGGGAACTGTTCGGGCTGCGTTGGGTTTTCAATTATTTTGTGGGTTTATTAAAGAATATGGGCTGCTATGATTATTGGGGAGGTGGGCAATTTAAAAACTGGCCTGCTGGGGAACGAAATTTCGATCGCTTAGAATTTGGTTGCTATAAGTGAGTTCCGGATTAATATGGACACGTGTCCAAATGGTGGATAGATCCTTCTCTAATTATATACTCCCTCCATTTTTTAATGTTTGTTGTTTTGAAAATTAAATTTTGTTTCAATTTATTTGTTGTTTTGAGACTTTTAAGATAGATATAATTAAAAATTTTAATTAGAAAAATTATCATTGGTTCTAATTTGAAAAAGTAACAAAAAGTTACTTAAATGATTATAGTTACGTTAACCATTATATGTTTTTAATAAAATAACATTTTTCTTAATTTGTGTGATTTGTGTTAAAACAACTGACATTTTGAAACAGAGGGAGTATAAGATTAGTTGATTGGTTCACCTGTGCGCATGCGCGGGGGTTTATTTCGTTACATTATATATTTTTTAATTCATGTGTTTATATATGTGGTTTTTAATTTATGTTTTGCAGTTTTGTTTAATTTTTGAGGTTTTAGTTGATAATTCATTTTTCACTAAAAGATGGAACATTTTCATGAATTTGGCCAACCTATTTGTTGCATGATTATAAATCCTTCGATCTCCTAAAATTTTTGCAATTTGCCATTACAATAAAAACTTAAGATCCTAAATTACGATTAACAATTATTTTTATTTATAATTTTAAAATTTTAAAATTTATAATGGAAATGAGAAATATTTAATATTACTATTATTCCGAAGAGAACATGGGTTAAGGAATTGAAGGTGACTGTGTTTAGTTCTCATTGGTTCCATCTTTGTTTTCTTGTTGTGTGTGTTGGTTTTTATGGATAAATGAATTGTTCTTGATTGTCTCCTTATATAGTGAAAGCTATTGTGGTTATAGTCTTTTGAGGTTCTAGATGTCCTTTGGTATATTGTTTATAGCTCCATATTTTGTTAAATTGGTTGAGCTTAAGTGGCTTAAAACAGTTTTGGTTTCATCCCAAATGTGATTAGTCCTTTGCTGATGGTAGAAGTTTAGTAGTTTGAGCATGGTATGTGGTTGCTTTCATCATTTGTTCTCCGCTTGTTTAGTATCAAAGTAAAACTACACAATCTAAATGATCCTTTTTTATTACTTTTGTGTCAGGATGGTTATATTTCTGGATTAGGTGAGAGATATCCAAATAATCTTATGCTACATAGATAAAGGTACATAAGAGTTTTAAAAGTAAAGTAAAAAGGGTTTCTTTTACGGAGAAGATCTAACTTTTAGTTCTATTTCTTCATCAATGGTTTTAACTTTGCACTGTATCTTGCATATTGATTCATTAAACCACAAAAAGCATCCATGAGATTCAATGGAATCTAGTGGATCTGTTAATCTCGTGGAATTCAATAAACTTTTGTATAAGAATTTACGGGGTTACGGCCGAGATTTTTATATAACTCTCAATCATAGTTTTATGTAATTATATGTTATATTTGAGTATATATCTATTGTGTTTATATTTTAAAATGTTATAAAAATGAACTCAAACTTATGTAAAATTACGATTTATTAATGTCCAAAGACTTTTAATAACACCTAATTATAAGTTTTGAATTTGCGAGTTCTTAAGTTCCTATTGTCAAATCAGAACAATTGAATGGGTATGTATTCTCTTCGTGCTGAAAATATAACTCTGCAGTCATCACAATTAACTTGAACATTTGTGGTTAGTAAACATCTTATTCTTATTAGCTTTGCCAACCATCATGGATTTGATTACCTCGAGAAGAAGTATACAGTAACACTTATATAAACTAATAATGTTGGGATTTTGAAAATTTATTAACTTATAGAGTTATTAATTTATAAATAAATTAATAAATATTAATTTATAGAAATATATGTTTAATCCATAAACTTTTAATTTTTTTTCAAGAAAATGATGTTATTCTAAAAAATGAATCTATAAATAAAAATACTACATACACACTTAAAATTATAAAAAGAAAATTATTATCACACTAAAATAGATTTTAATAAGATACATTGAATATCCATGTAAAAATAATGTATGTTTATAAACTCAACATGTAAAAAAAGAAATAAATATATTTCACAATGATGAAAATAAAATTTAAAATAATATCACAATACATTTGAAACCATTTAGAAATATAAAATTAATTATCATGTCTAAAATTCTTTTTTATAACATGTGTAAAACTTTTTATAAGTTATAACTTTAAATCTAAAAGAATATCAATAATATTTTCAATACGATAAAAATATTATGGATAAAATATTAATGAATCTTAATTTAAAGTAAAAATAAAATATTATTGTCATATATTAGCATATTATCTTATATATATACACATAAATATATATATAATTATTAATTTATACTATTATTGGGAACATAATTTTACATAATATTTTCAAAAAAGTTATTATATTATTATTTTATCGAATTTTACTAATTTTTACATTGGCCCAACTTAGAACTGGAGAAATTTATTATTTTATAGAATTTATTAATTTATCGAGTATTAATTTATAGAGGTTCTACTACTTTGCAACATTTAAGTCTTAAAATTTTATGTCAATTTACAAATTTTTTTAGTTTCTTTGTTTTGATTTCTTTTCTTTTTGCCAGCTAAATTTTCATTAAATTGGATTATCAATTGTTACAACGTCACATAAAAATGAGGGACAAGAGTAAAATAGTTGCCAATCTAAAGATGAAACTATAGCTCCTTTTGTGAGATAATCCATACAGTTATTATTCCTCCTACTTCGTGAAAGAGAATTGTATATTTGTATTGAGCATTCTATCTTATTAAAAGAGAACTCTAAAAAGAAAATGAAGTTTGAAAAGAAAATAATTTTATCTTTATGTGAGATTTACAAATAATGTTATTGAAAACTTTAATTTTATTAAGAGTAATTTTGATTAATTATATTTATAAACTATATAAAGTTTCATTACATTTGATTAAATATAATCATGTAGAGATTAATTACCATAAATAAAATTATATTAATTACATGTATCTAAAATAATTTTAAATATATAGGTTTCACCTCTCTAATAAATTAAAACAAAAATAATAACAATAAAACACTATGTATTTGATATTAAATCAAATGAGTATAGCATAATAAATATCAATTATTTTTATAAACCATATAATTAAATTTTGGTAAATATACACAGAAAATAACATAGAAATATATTTGGTAAATATATACCAAAAGTACATAATTTTATTTTAATTTTGTATCTATACTATTCACATAGTAACATATTCATGTTTTTATAATTATGGATTTTTATAGTTTTTTAATTAAAATATGAATAAAATTTAGACAATTAGATAAGATGTTAAAAATACTAAGTAAATCATTTTAGTTATAAAATCATTAAAAATTAAGAAATAATAGGTTTCATATACAGATTGTCATATTTTAACTTCCTAAATATATGTAATAAATTCACTTATAGAAACATTAAAACATAAAAATAAAAACTAATAGAACATATTATATAATTTCATCATATACTTAAAAAAATAAATTGTTCAATACATCTGTAGTTGTAACCTCTATAAAAATATACTTTTAATAAGTATAAAAATTTAATTAAAAAACATAATCATCTATCATAACATATTAAAACTATCAAATATATAATATATTTTAAACTTTTAAATTTACAAATATACATGATTTAATGTTAAACAATTGAAACTCAAAAATATTATTAAATTTTACCAAATTTTAATCTATTAGTTTATTTAATATTTATTAAATAAAATATTTGAAAATATAAAATATAAAAATAATCTGTGCGCTCATGTGTTCTCTTTTTATTATCCTTTTTGTTTGTTGTTTTCTTCTTTTTTCTGCATTTTTGTACAATAATTTAATTTAAAAAAGTTACATGTGGACAATGATAATAATAACTACAACGTGTTTTTTGTCTTATATTCACTTTTGGTGTATGCTTTTCAAGAATGAAGATGTATACATTGTTTATGTAAAATAAACTGAAGTATTTAATTTGGAACATAATTTCTTACTATCTGTTATATAAATGTTGGTTTGTTATTTGTGCTGAGTACTTCGAGACTCCAGATCTTAAAAAATTAGATAAACACTGTGTTTCCTCTTTTCGTAATTAAATTCGTGTACGGAATACTAACTATGTATTCTAGCTACCACCAGAATACCATACTATTGAGAATCATAACACCAGTAATCCGAATTCATCAATCTTTAAAAATCCTGCTTTGGGTACAGAATAAAAAAAAAATATTAGCTAATAAGTACAAAGTCGAAGCTGTCAAAGGTTCAGGGAATATATGTAATCGCTAACAGAAAATCCGAAAGTTGACTCCCTCCAGATGTGCCAATGAATTCCTGATACATCAAAGACTAAACAATGTCAGTACAAAGTTTGTAAACCCTCACGCAGGTAGATAATTAGGTGAGTTTAATTTACATGTGGGGATGTTAAATCATAGAGTCCGGTGAACCAATATCTCATCGACTTCTTAAGCTGGAGACATTTAAGAGATATAAACCATCATTTTAAGGTATTTCTGCCACAACGAAGTTAAAGGTAAGGCCAGAAAACAGTTTATTGTTGCTAGCAAACTCACTTGTAGTCATTTTGAACTGTATCAGATCATGAGAACCAAATTACTAATAGCTATTCACAATTAAAAATACTAAAGAAGCAAAGATAGTAATTAAGTATATACCTTCAAAAACTTAACAGTAAGCAGCTCGGTTCCGGAGAAATGCAAGTCGGCCTTGATTTGGACAACCCAACCATGTCCGTCCTGTTTTCTCATCCCTTCCTCCTAATATGTCTTTTGTTTCCTCATCTTCATCCCACCAAGCATCTGGGTTAACTACCCTTAAATCACATGGTTAAATCAAACACGTTTGTGATTAATGATGATGATGATAATGGATTAATATATAGGTTGAATAAACTTAAATCTGTTTCACTGTCTTGCGGGAGCAACAGTTGGTACGTAGGCTCTTGCCAAAAGAACCACAACGTCCCCATTTTCTCAATGACAAATGCCGAGATTTTAATTAAGATATTGTATATTTGCTACAAGTTGGGAGACAAAAATACATTCTACATGGCACACACTAATCTGCATTCCTGCAACCCCACTAATGCCAACACCGATGTCAGCTTCTTGAATCATTTCAACATCATTTGTACCACCTATTGCCAATGTGGTTCTGCCTGTTCCCACTTTAACTAACCTTATGACCTTGTTTTACGAAAAACGAAACAGAAATGAATAAAAAGTAGACGCAGAAGTAACTCATGAAGCCAAATGTGTTCAGATACATGGCATAATGGAAGGGAAGAAATACCAAAGCTTTCTGCTTGGGAGATAAGCGACAGCAAATGACTGACGCACAATCGACCCCCAAAGCAAGAAAGCTACTTCATCTCGTCCTCCAACGCATACATTATAATTTTCCCGTCAATGATCTAAGCAAATACAGCATGTGGATCTTTCTTTACCTTCACCATTTGTACAGCTTTAGTGATCTGATTGAAAATATTATCCTTCAAAGCCTGATTATATAAACATACATATCAATTGAAACTTGAAATTGTAGATTTAGAAATGTCACTCTACAATAGGTTCTCATGCTTAAGGGAAATCATCTTATCCCCGTACCTTTGAATCTTGGGATCCTCCTTCTGACTTCCTCACAGTTATACATATCTGCTTCATGCCTTGCCTAAATAAACTACACGAAAATCTGCAGTTCAAAACAAAAAGAGTAAGTTGGTCAATAGACATAAACCCGATTCAGAGATATGTGAAATTTCATACTGTCTACAGTGCCATTGCAGTAATATTATAAGTTCTTCGTCTTTAACTTCCAATGGGAATCTTGAAATCAGAGATATGAGGAAATTATATGAAAAGAAGAAATTAAGCATATGAAGGTCATAACGATGAAAGTTAAGAGATTATAATACCTGGATGATCTTTTTCATGATGATAAAGACAATGTTAAAATCCCACCAATGAAGAATCTCTCTAACAGAGATCTGAATATTCTCCACTGATGCTACCACATACGGCGTTCCTCCAGTGCTCTCGCTATATATCACCAAAATTCTGTAAAGGGTGACACATATATTAGTCTTGCTTCTGGGTAAGTAAGGCAGATGAATTTGACAAATATGAGGGTTGTGAGTTTCTTGCCCCATTAATTCACCATCTTTTTGAGGTTTCTCCAATCCCAAAACCAGAGAAGCATGCCAATCAACTATCAATTGTTAAGAGGTTTTGTGGAGTTGAAAATTTTTTGGAACCCGAAAGGTTTTGTAAGTAAATATGAGTGGGAGATTCGTTGCTATTAAAACTGGGAATCATCGATTTAATGATGCAAAGTGAAAGGTACCTCGCCCGTTAGGACAAAGGAGGAGACGATGAGTTCCTCTCTAAACCAAGAACATCAAAAATTCGGGCAGCAGATTAGGTGTTTGGCTTGATATGGTTATTTTAAGTACCTTTCCTATTTAACCGGCCGTGGTGAGGTTAAGTGAAAATGAAAATAGCCTGTTAAAGAAAATAAAAAGGAAGTCGAAGTAGGGAAAGAGACACGTGTCTTGCAGTTGGAGAAAAGTTCCCTAATTATAAAGTAGATTAATAAATTAAAGAATTAAATTTGGAAATTGATATGGAGACTTGTGAATATTTAACAATTTATAACAGTAAAAAAAATTATATGCAAATATACTTAAAAACCTAATGTGAAATGATGTATTAAATGTTATAACCTATTTGTGTTTTGAAAAGGATCTCAATCTTTTATATATAAGATTAGGGGTTAACCCGCCCTACAATAGATTAATAAATTATAAGTAGTTAATATTTTTAATCTACTAACTTTTGTAAGTTTTAATATATATTTCATCTCGATCTATCTCATTCATGTTCATAAATTTTACTAGTACAATAATGGTACATATTTTTTTATCTTTAGAATAATCGTTCTTATTTTATTTTCGTTTAATCATGTTATGATTTCCAGTTTACTGTCTCTTACATTTTCATATTTTTATGATGTTTATAGTATATTACAAACCGAATGGTTATAGCATCCAAGGGGATTGTTATAAATCATATAGTGGATAACCCGCCAAATCATAGGTGACAGACCCATCCGGCCCACAAAAATTATAGGTGGTTTTCATTTTCTTTTGTATTAGTAGTTTCCTAATTCTAATTGGTTTAGAAAAATGATACTTTCCATATTTTTATATCTTATAATCTTTATATAAATAAACCTTATGATTCATAATAAATATACCAATACTCATATTAGTTTACAACAAGATCATCATTATTATTGGGAGAACCCTAATAAAGATTATACTCAATTAATTAATTTAGTTAAGAAACTTAGTTAAAAACTTTAGATTTTTTAGTCCAATAACGGTAAAACCCATTAGGGATTCTTAAGAAAGAAAATTGAAAGCAAAAGACCCTAGCTAATGGCAAACAAGGAGAATATTCCCTGGGATTTGATAGAAGAGATCCTCTCTCGTGGCCCTCCTAAATCTCTTGTCCGATTCAGAACCGTTTGCAAAAGTTGGAATGTTCTCTCCTACGATAAGACGTTCATCAACAACCACAAGATGACGTATCGATTCATCTTAGTAACTAAATCCAAGATTTATTCGGTAAGCCTCAATCCCAAGATAGAGGTGCGTGAGTTAGCCTTCGATATCCCCGATTTAAAACATCAGGTACCTGATGACTTGGTTGATTGTAATGAATTCTTGCTTTGTGGCATGCATGAAGGAGCCGTGGTTTTTAATCCCTGGTTAGGAAACACTAAATGCATCAAGGCTGAGGCTGACCAACCTAGATTGAAATTTCTTGGCATAGGTTATGATAATAATAGGATAGGTAATAAAACTGTTTATAAGAAGACCCTTGCGTCTTATTCGAAGGGTATAGGCCTTCTCCGTATTC
>KE153575.1:11509-26944 GCA_000411075.1 Sisymbrium irio | reverse complement strand
TAAAAGGCTCGTCGTGTGTTCTTGCGACGTAAATGGCCGGCCTTGGATCTACGTTGTTACGGAAAGTGAGTTGATCAGTAAAACACGATTGGATTCTGTGGTTGATCCTTGGCCTTTGCATTGTGCGTATTTTCCCAGTTTGGTCCTGGTTCTTGGAGGTGAAAGACAACAAGGAGAATTACAAGTTAGTTTTCTTTCATAGGGTTTTTGGTTTGGTTGTTTCGGAAGCTAAAGTTTTTCTTTGCCAAAATAAATTAGTTTTAATGGTTTAGAACAGACTTAGATTGAATGTTTGATGGACTCGTCCATTTCTGATTTTTTTTTTAATTAGTGTTCAGTGTTTTTTTAAACATTTACGAAGCCCTACGAAAGGTGATAATGGTGATGAAAAATTTGTAATCATCGAGATCTTATCTGACATATAACGATTTTTATTCATATAAACGTGAACTCCAAGATATTTAATATTTAATATTTTGTATCGGAGGGAAATAATCTCTCTACGTGAAATTCTTTTGAGTATCAAATGATACGTTTAATATTGTATTGAACTGAACGACAAGATGAGGAAGAAAAGGGACTTTGCTTTGATAATATACGAGGAAGTACTATTATATTGGCAATTTGCAGCTTAATTAAGTCGTGGATCTGAAATATATATAAAAATGTATTCGAACGAGGAGGAGAGAAATGGAACGAGTTTATGGTCTAAGTATCATTTAATATCTGTTTTGTTACGTGAAATGAAATCAAGAACTTAAAAAGAGTTAATTAAGAATGTTTAAAGCATGGATACTGAAGTTGCTTGTTCTGCTTCAGCTTCTGACCCAACATAGTGCTGATTCAGCCTCTGTGATTCTCTCCCTTCCTGGTTTCGAAGGTCCTCTTCCTTTCCACCTTGAAACTGGGTATGTTTCCTCGTCTTTTTCTTCCTCTGATTTTTCAATATTCATAATTATCAATGAGTTTGAATCCTTTGTATCTATCCTTATTTGTTATGAAAGATACATTGGTGTTGGTGAAGAAGAGACTATCCAGCTTTTTTACTACTTCATCAAATCAGAGAACAATCCTAAAGAAGACCCTCTTCTTATCTGGTTAACTGGAGGACCTGCTTGCACTGCTCTATTTGCTCTTGCTTTCGAGAATGGTAACTTCTAGAAACAAAAACCCCAAAAGAATTATTTTACTTCTAATGGATTCTCTAAATCAAGATACTGGTTAGTGCAGGTCCTTTAACTTTCAAGATTGAGGGTTACAATGGAAGTTTACCTTCTCTTATTTCCACTTCATATTCTTGGACAAAGGTGGACTCCTTTAATTAACATCGCCCATCACAAACTAGCTTGACTCTTTTGTTGCGGTTTTATCGATTTTAGGATTTATTGATTGGATGACTTCTCAGGTAGCAAGCATAATATTCTTGGATCAACCTGTGGGGACTGGCTTCTCTTACTCAAAGACTCCTCTTTCTGAAAATCCTAGTGACACAGGAGAAGTAAATAGACTTATGAGTTTCTTCTAAAGGTTCTAGAATACTGCATCAGTACGTGTTTCTTTAGTTTAAGTATACCGTATTTGCAATCTTTTGGATTGTTATTTCTGTTGCAGTGGCTAATGGAACATCCAGAGTTTCTCTCAAATCCTTTTTATGTCAGTGGAGATTCGTACGCGGGTATAGTTATTCCAGCCATTATTGAAGAGATCTCCACAGGTTTGGCTTCTTTTTAGTTTGTCACTACACAACCACCAAAATCGATTTTCTCTTGATATGGTTTTACTTTTGCCACTTTAACGCTGTCTTGCACATTTTACCCAGGGAATGAACATGGTTACAAACCTCTAATTAATCTTAAGGTTCGTCAATATCTACACTCATAACTTTATACTCACAAGGGATTTTTGTCTAAAAGCACAAAATTAAGAAAATCATTTTTTTAGTTAAAACATTAAACACGATTGTAAAAGCATTTGGTTATCAAATTAAAACCAGTTAAAACATTAAATGTTGCTATTAAAAAGAAAAAAATTGGTTGATATATAA
Organism: Sisymbrium irio; assembly: GCA_000411075.1. Lineage (NCBI taxonomy): Eukaryota > Viridiplantae > Streptophyta > Magnoliopsida > Brassicales > Brassicaceae > Sisymbrium > Sisymbrium irio. Next base: position 24,900 of record KE153575.1, on the reverse strand, counting down.
AGTATTATTAATCAAATTTGAAAAGAACAAAAAAAAATGTCTAAAATCCTTTACGAATAAAAACAGAAGAAATATATAATTACAGATATAGATATTGTTGAAAGTTGAAACCTTCATTTCTATCAATAGGGGTATGTTCTTGGGAACCCGGCAACACATCTTGATCAAGATAGTAACTCCAAGATTCCATATGCCCATCGAATGGGTTTGATCTCTGACGAACTCTATGAGGTATATTTAAGTGTTATCTCATCTCTTCTCCACAAAAATGCAATTGTTTTTCGTATTGAAATAGTTTCTTGAATTGTTTTCAGTTGCTTAAAAGAATCTGCAAAGGAAATTACGTAAAAGTAAAACCTACTAATAGACAATGCTTAAAGTTAATGGAAGACTACAATAAGGTAAAATTATACAAATGTTTAGAATCGTGAATAGGAAAAAGTAGCTTGAAACTTTGTGATTGATGATGATTAACAGTGTGTTGCAAGGATAGATGAATGATTTATTTTGATAGCATCCTGCGATATGGCATCACCAAATCCATTTTGAATAGAGAATGTTGGAAGAAGAAGAAATATTAGAAGACTTGTTCACTCAGATCTTTCTGTTCCAACTCCTGATTGCTATGTAAGCCAAGAAAAAATAAAGAAAATCCATTAATATTTGTTTTAGAAAAAAATGGTGTTGTTACTAAACCATTAATTAATATGAATAATACAGACACATCGGTATTTGCTAGCTACACATTGGGCTAATGATGAAGATGTGCGCACAGCGCTTCATGTGGTGAAGGTAATGTCATTTTACATACATATAACCACACATGACATCAGTAGTAACGAAGGCTTTTTATTGGAAATGTGTCATTCTGCAGGAAAGCATAGGGAAATGGGTGAGATGCGATTGGGATATGGCTTATGAGAAAGACATAACGAGTAGTGTGCCGTACCATGCAAACAATAGTAGGAAAAGGTTATATAGATCATTGGTTCACAGTGGCGATCATAACATGATGGTGCTTTTTATTGGAACCGTAGATTGGATTAGATCTCTGAACTATTCAATTATTGATAAATGGAGGCCATGGTTTGTTAACAATCAAGTTATTGGATACACAAGGACATACGCCAACAACATGACATTTGCCACTATCAAAGAAAGTCTTTATTTTTTTTATTTTTGTTCCCATCAACCGTTTTTTATTATTAATATTTTTGTTTCTGATGTTCTCATCATTACACTTTACAATAGCTAAACGATTTTATAATTGGTTTAATTTTGAAGGGGGGAGGGCACACTGCCGAATATAAACCAGAGGAGAGCTTCATGATGTTTCAGAGGTGGATACGTGGCCAATCTATATGACATACTGATCTTCAATGAATGCAATTCTGGAAACCTCAATCAAGTTAACAATCAAGTTAACAATCAAGTTTCCTTATTCAGATGGATCTTGCTTAGAGATTTATCGTTTTTTCTTAATTGTTTGCCTCCAATTTTCCTATAAATCTTCTTTCATTGTTTTTCATCTTTTTTTTCATCATAACTTCATCACTACTTCTTCCGTGAGTTTTCTAGAACTTATCCATAATATATAATTCTGTGAGATTTTTAATTAATTTGCCAATAAATTATGTATCAATGTCTATCTCGAACAAGGAACTCAAATCATGGATATCCCTTTCAATTTGTATATGTATAAGGCCATCTGCATCAGTAAACTTTAAGAGGGATTCATAAAAATATTTTTTTATTATTATTTTTTTTCTTTAGATTTTTTTTCTTAGAATTTTTTTTCTAAAGAAAAAAACAGTCAGACCAATTGTGGATTATTACGTGGCGTGGAATCTACGCTACAGTGATAAACCTGGTTTATCCCGCTAAATTTTTAAGAGATGAGTTTATAAAACCTAAAATATTATATTGATATTTTTTATTAGGAATGATGTGAACTTGGATTATTACATAACTCATGAACTCCCAATACATATGAACTCCCAATACACATGCTCTAAAGTACATGAGTCACACATCGACAACGAAAAAGTCTCATTTTAATATTATTACGTCAAAAAAGAGAAATGTTATTACATCATGTGTTATGCCAAAACTAGCTAGGAGAATTCTTACCATGCAAGACGGAATAATATTGGACATTTAGAATATTTACTTTTTGTATAATATTCAAAATTTATTAAAATACAATACGAAAGTAAAAAAAAGAAAATTAATATATGATATTATTAGAGTAATTAATTATATCACAGTCTAGTTTGATTTGGAATCTAGTGTTTTATGGTTTTTTAAAAACACTGAACCGCTACAAACTGTGGTTCAAATCATAAATTTGTTCCACGAGACGGCATGTAGCGGTTTTTGTTCATGTATATATCTCAAATTCAAGATACTAGCTGAATTGCAGAGGCCGTTCACAATTTTTTGGGTTTTTTTTCCATATGGATTCCACCTTCATTTTGCTATTTTCCTGTTCTTCAATTTATTTTAAGTCTTGCTCTTCTGTATGATTTATATGGATGCCATAAATTAATGCTATACATTTTATTTTTAAGCTATTTTTACTTGCCTTAGGTTTATTTTTCTCTGATTTATATGTATGCCATAAATCTCCTAATTTTTAAAGTTTTTTTATAAATTCTACACTTTTGTTTCTAATATTTTCAAATAATTGTACCTCTCTCTAATAATTTTTAAATTGCGTGTTTGGAAATTTTTGGTACCAAAAATATAATGTCAGGCTGATTTGCATATATATGTTACATTGTTGTCAGAAATGAATTGCACTGCTTAACACTTAATCAAGTGTAAAGCTTCTTTAAGTAATGTAATATTACACTTGATCCCTTTTCCCAATATTTTCTTCTATATTGGTTACGTTGAAGGCATTGATGATGCTTGTTCCTCCTCATCACTGTCACCTGTACGTGAAGTTTGATAGTTATCCATCACAGTTGAGTTTATTTGTAATATACAAAGTTTTAATATTAAATCGTAAAATGTTACTGTAATTTAAAACTTAAGCTTGCTATTTAATTACCAATTCAGATATTTTAAGCTAAATAATTAATTATAATAACATAGGTTTATTTCAATTATACATATATATATATATATATGAATCTGCAGTTGCGATTATCTAAAATGAGTATAGGTTTCGTGGTATTGGTTTAATACATATGTATTATGTAAGATGCAATATGGCGTGAATATATTTATGAATAACAGTTTACCTCTGCCAAAAAGGAAAGGAGTGAGAGAACTGGTTGGTCTAGAGGATGACGCCAATATGTGACTTTCTTCAGTACCTGTCCGTAATGCGTTGCCGGATCCTAATGTGTCTTCCCATGTTTCAGTGTATCGATATGTATCAAATTCAAGGTATCCCTTGCTTTGTCTAATAACTTTAAAATGGTTTCATATTTGAAGTCTGTGGTCACCTTTAGTTTGTCGTCTGGTTCTTTTGGCTGTAAGTATTGCCCGCCTTTTTTGTCTTGCTTGTCTCTGAGCTTCTGATATTAATTAAACATATTTTACAAAACCATTAATATAACCTGTTATCGTTATAATCAATTTCATTCAGCTATTTAGTTCTTTGAGATAACCTCGAGTTTGAAGCATAGACTTCTCCTGTTGCATTCCTGTAGACTCTTTCTCTGGAATTTTATTGTTTGGTTTAGTAAGTTTGTGAGATTTTCAAATAGACATTTTCCAAATTTTTTTCCAAGAAAAAAGACGTAGATACTTATAATATGTTACCTGTTGGAGACTCTGTTTGTGGTACTGCTGTATCATTACTTAGTCGGCTTCGTTTTCTTGCCACTTCATTTTCCGTCGTTTTCTTTGCCGTCGTTTCTCCGTTCATGTCTGTTTCTTGTTTAAGCATAGATGCCAATTCCTCTGCTGACATTCCTTGCAGGTATAATAGTGTATCAGTTGCAGGTGTCGGGAATGGTTTGGAAGCGAGAAAGTTTTGTGAGGGATCCATTCGAAGAGTGAAAGATATATAGGAGGAGTGGAAGGAATGAATGGAATGAAGGCGTGATTGGGACATTCATTGAAATTAATGGTGGGGAAGTGAAAGGATCGAAGGCGGTTACGGCAAAGGACGAGGCGTTGAGGTCGTAGCCTAATCGTCGTGGAAGAAAAGGGAGACGAACACCAATAAATTGGGCTACTTGTTAGGTGATGGGCTTTGCTGTGTAAAGCTCATGAGGCCGTTTAACGAGTCGTCTCAAATATATTTTCAAATAAAGGAGATCTAAGTCGACAATTGGAACGAAAGCGGAGAAACTGAAAACAGGGACACGTGTCGTCCAGAAGGAAAGATGGGTGCGCAATTATAAATTCATAAAGAAGAAAGAAGATTCAATATTAATACCGAGATAAATATCTCGACGTAAAGTAATTTAGTATCAAATGAGGCTGGCTTGTAGATGATGAGGTGATGATCGATTGGTCCAAGATCGTGCACTACTTTCTTTTGCTTAAGACCAAGATCGATCGTGGGCATATTAAAACATTGTTTGTGTGGAAATTTAACGACAAGTATTAAAATATTGTTAGCCTAATTAAGTCCTCGTGGGGTCTGAAAGACTGATGAAACTTAATATATATTGTAATCCAAAAGAGGAGAGATAATTGAAATCATACTTATTTAGTCTGTTTCTTTCTTTCTTTTTTGACAGCACTTATTTAGTCTGTTTTGTAAAATGAATACAGGTTCTTAAAAAGAATCAAGAATGTCCAAAGCATGGAAACCGAAGTTGCTTCTTCTTCTGCTGCAACTCCTGCTCTTGACTCAACATGGTGTTGATACAGCCTCTGTTATTAGCTATCTTCCCGGTTTCGAAGGTCCTCTTCCTTTCCACCTTGAAACTGGGTCTGGTTTCTCTTCTTCTTCCTCTGCTTTTCAATATTCATGACTAACATTAAAACAACCGAAAGTGAATTAAAAACTTCGCATCTTTTTCTTATCAAAAGCTATATCAGTGTTGGTGAAGAAGAGAAAGTTAAACTCTTCTACTACTTCATCAAATCAGAGAACAACCCTGAAGGAGATCCTCTTATGATTTGGTTAACCGGAGGACCTGCCTGCACTGCTCTCTCTGCTCTCGCTTTTGAGATTGGTAATTTCAAGAGAAACAAACTTATTAGATTTGACATCTAATTGATTCTACTCCTATTTTACCCCTCTTGGTCTAAGTGCAGGGCCGTTGACTTTCAAGACTGGAGGCTACAGTGGAGGTTTGCCTTCTCTAGTCTCTACTTCATATTCCTGGACAAAGGTAAATGCATCACATATATTTTTTCTGTTGTTGTAAAATTAATACAAAAAAGCATTTTACACAATGCTGCAAATTGCTAACACGAAAACAGAGTTAAATAAATAATAAAAAGACTAAAACTTTTTTTTTATCTCGTTGTCAACCATGATTCCATAAAAGAAGCATATCTCCCATTGCTTTCATCTTGGAATGTTGTTATTCGGTTTCAAACTCCTTTTTCAATCTGTGCTGCAAGTGCTTGTGGAGGAGTATAGGCTTTTTGTTGTTGTTGTTGTCTTTTTGCCCGTTTTATCGGTTTCATGATATTGTTGATTTGATGATTATATCTTAGGTAGCAAGCATAATTTTCTTGGATCAACCTGTTGGGACTGGCTTTTCTTACTCAACAATCCCTCTTGCTGATAAGCCTAGTGACACTGGAGAAGCAAAACAAACCTATGAGTTTCTTCAAAAGGTTCCAATATTGCATAAACACGTGTTTCTTAATTGAGTCTAAATATTCATAATCTTTTCATTGTTGTTGGGTTGCAGTGGTTAGTGGAGTATCCAGAGTTTGCCTCAAATCCTCTCTATATCGGTGGAGATTCTTACGCTGGTATAGTTGTGCCAGCCATTGTTCAACAGATCTCAATAGGTTTGATTTTATTTTTCTTTCCAATTTCCATCTTTTGATCTTCTTTGGATATTATTTTATTTAGCCACTTATTATAGACAAACTTTACGGTTACGCAGGAAATGAACAGGGCGATGAACCAATGAATCTTAAGGTTTGTCAGTATCTTCACTACATTTTCATCATAATTTAAATATATAGTTTTTATAAATCTGATTTAGAGCATCATTTATACCACCAGGGTTATGTTCTTGGGAACCCGTCAACAGAACTTGATAAAGATCATAACTCCAAGATTCCATATGCTCATAGAATGGGACTGATCTCTGACGAACTATATGAGGTATATGAAGTCTTACTTAGTCTCTTTTATACCCAAAATGTAAATACTTTCACTAAAACAGTTTCTTGAAATTCTTGTTTGTAGTCGCTTAGGAGAAGGTGCAAAGGAAATTATGTAAAAGTAGACCCTACTAATATACAATGCTTGAAATTGTTGGAAGACTACGATAAGGTAAACAGAGTATAAAAATACGAAAAAAGAAAGATACATTTGGGTTTTGTTCATTGATGATTATGATGATTGATGACAGTGTGTATCAAGAATAAATGAAGGTTTTATTTTGATATCATTGTGCGATTTGGCATCACCGAATCCATTTTCAGTAGACAATGATGGAAGAAGAAGTCTCAAAAGACTTGTTCAGTCAGATCTTTCTCTTCCAACTCCTGATTGCTATGTAAGCCTAGAAAAAGTTAAAGAAAATCTTTGTTTTAGTTATAAAGTGGAGATCATGTTGCTATAAACGATAGAGATGAATCGTGCAGATGTACCGGTATGTTCTAGCTACACATTGGGCTAATGATGAAGATGTACGCAATGCCCTTCATGTGGAGAAAGTATGTCATTTTACATACATACATACATGTCATCATCTAACACAGATTAATGATTAATCAATCAATGAAAAAATGTGTATTTTGCAGGGAAGTATAGGGAAATGGATGAGATGCGATTGGGATATGGCTTATGAAAAAGACATAAAGAGTAGTGTACTGTACCATGCAAACAATAGCATGAAAGGGTTATATAGGTCATTGGTTTACAGTGGAGATCATGACATGATGGTGCCTTTTATTGGAACCGTAGCTTGGATTAGATCTCTAAATTATTCAGTCATTGATCAATGGAGGCCATGGTTTGGTAACAATCAAGTTATTGGATACACAAGGACTTATGCCAACAACATGACATTTGCCACTATCAAAGCAAGCGACTTTTTTTTTTAATCTAATGTTTTGTTTTTATTCGTCGGTTTACTTTACAACTTAAAGAGACTTTTGTAATGGGTTTAATTTTACAGGGAGGAGGGCACACTGCAGAGTATAAACCATATGAGAGCTTCATGATGTTTCAAAGGTGGATACGTGGTCAGCCTCTGTAACATATATAGTTAGCTTCAACTAAATCCAACTTATAGCTTTTTAAGGATCAAATAAGTAAGATGAAAAGCATTTTCTCTTTTTCGTCAACAATCACATTTCGTCAAATAATTAAACCATATTTGTTATAAAACCAAACCGTTTAAACGTAACTTTTAGCAAGAGACGATTTCTTCTGGATCGGTTATATTGGCCAGCCTTGAAGGAAACCATACTTTGTGACTTTGTGTCTTTTTTTGTTTCCTACAAAAACAAGCAACGTCCTCTAGCTACAGCTCATTATTACGTTATTTTTGTATAAACTCATCATCATATTCTAGACTGTTTTACTACACACATTAGCCTTCATTAATTCTAGTGATTGTTGTTAGTAGTTTAAATGTAGAAAGACGGTAAACGTGAGAATTTGCCCAAGTTGCTGCAAATCCATTGACCTACATGTTGGCTACATCCACACACATCATATGTGTAACAAATTTCAGTTCGTAGTCACGAAGTCCAAAGGTTTAGGAAGATGAGGATATCAGTCGACTTGGTCAGAGTAAAAAATACGAGTTTAATCGTAGAGGCAAGATAATCTAAAATTGAGTGGTAAAAAAAAACTAAAATTGATTGTATGTGTCAAATTTCACTTTTCTCATAAAATTTTAAATTCCTAATTATAAAATCAAAAAGTTTAGGAAGACACGGATAAAAGTCGGACTGGTTAAAGTATAACACGTTTAATTTTATAGAAAAACATAATTTAACATTGAGTGGTAAAAAAATAAAGAAAAAAAAAACTAAAATTGATTGAATGTGTCAAATTTCAATCTTTGTTTTAAGAATTTTAAGTTGCTTTTCCAAAAGTAGAAATGTTCAGAAACACAAAGATAAAAGTCTGCCTGTTCAGAATATAAAAATACACATGTTTACGGTAGAGACAATATAATCTAAAATTGAGTGGTAAAAAAAAGTCTCTAATACTAAAGGTATGATTATTTTTGTAATGGTGTAAAGAGGGGAGATGGAATAAATAAGTGGAAAAGTTAAGAATGAAAAAACAAAATCTGGAGTAAAATATTTTCACTTAATTTAAATTGAGGTAGTGTTTATTCTATTTTTATAAATATTTCTTCATTTTAAAAGTAAACCGACTGAAATATTTTTTCATAGTGACTGATAAAAATTAGAGTAAACCAGTAAAATGTTTTCTTCACCTAAATTTTTGGACTCTAAACAATAGCCAAACCAAAGAGTTTTAAACCAAGTGTAGTTTTTGTGCATGCAAATATGAATTTTGCTGGTGAATCTGTGCAACTTTAGTATATTAAAAGTTATCACTAAGAGTGTTTTGATGGCATTTTCAACCTTTGTTCTACCAATAGCAATTTTTGTTAGGGTATCTAATTGTCTTTCTGATGATTCTTAAAAAAAAAATTATTAAGTGTTGATCACATAAATTATGAAATTATAATTAGTTTGAGTTCTTATAAAATGAAAATCTTTCACTAGATACTAATTCGTGTAGTTAGTACATACTTTATTAGTTTTATTAAAATATTAACCAGTGTACTTTCGATGTAGGAAACTAATTAATGTGAATGTGTTCCATAAACCTATCCACCAGGATGATGGTTGCAAACACAAGAGGTTTTTTCCGCAGTTGTGGACATGAATATGAGACACTTTAAGAGACAGTATGATGTCTAGGAGCAAATTGAAGATGTTAAATATGACATGGTTTGAAATATGAAAATTTACGGCACTATTGAAGTGGACATGTGCTCTTCCGTGTTCTTACAAACTGGAAATTCTCTAGTTTGTAAGAATTTAAGGTAAATTAATTTAAATTTCTAACTTTTGTGTTGAACTCGTAAAACTAATAATTATGTCTTATTTTTTGTTTCAATAGAACTAATAAAGTATGTACTAACTACACAGATTAAGTATCATAAATATAAACATAAATAACTTATTATGTGTAAGAAGAATGTTATTATCTAGTGAAAGAAATTCATTTTATAAGAACTCAAACTAATTATAATTTCATAGTTTATGTGATCAACACTTAATAATTTTTTTTAAGAATCATCAGAAAGACAATTAGATACCCTAGAGAAAATTGCTATTGGAGGAACAAAGATTGAAGATGCCATCAAAACACTCTTAGTGATAACTTTTAATATACTAAAGTTGCACAGATTCACCAGCAAAACTCATATTTGCATGCACAAAAACTACACTTGGTTAAAACCATTTGGTTTGGCTGTTGTTTAGAGTCCAAAAATTTGGGTGAAGAAAACATTTTACTGGTTTACCTTAATTTTTATCAGTCACTATTAAATATATGAAAAAATATTTCAGAAATTTATAAAAATAGAGTAAATACTACTTCAATTTAAATTAAGTGAAAATATTTTACTCCAAATTTTATTTTTTCATTCTTAACTTTTCCACTTATTTATTCCACCTCCCCTCTTTACACCATAGAACTTAAAATTATGTCTAATTTTTTTGTTTTAATAGAGCTTAATTTGTGTAGTTAGTAATAAATTGTGGCTTTTCTCATTATAGTTAATAAAATTGATGAACAAAAAGTTAGTAACTAATAGAGTCACGATCATTTATTTATTTGCAACTTGGTAACAAGGCAAAATGTTAAATGTGAAGTATTTCATACTATTATTTTTCTGTTTTCTTATCTAAGACAACAAGGAAGAGAACCAAGAGAGCTACGGTGATAAAAGACCTCATTCTCTTTCACTGAAAACAATGTTTGTAATATGGCCAGTGAATATTGTTGTGCACTACTGATGCTATTTATATTGATTGATGACACACATTTTTTATTATTTGTGGCCAAGGTTTTCATCAATAAATGTTGGTACAAAAAATTTGGTTCGTTAGGTTAGAACATGATTAACGGAAAAACCCATTATGAATTGTTAATTAATATTTTATTAATAAATTTTAGTTGAAAAAGTTAGTTAAGAAACTTTTATTTTTTTTTATCCTCCAATGGTGGAATCTTATTAGAAGTGCTTGTGAGATTTATTTTCCTTTTTCTCCTTCTTCTCACTTCTCCTACTTGTTCTCTTCTGCATCAACTCATTTGAAAGCAAATCAACCAAAGTAAACAGCATAAAGCAATGCAGATTTCACATCAGTTGTAGCAAAACAATCTCAGAAAACAAACCGGGGTTCATTCTTTCACAATCTACTCATAACTTGCAACAAACAAGTAGAACATACAAGCAAATCAACCAAAATAATCAGCATCAAACAATGGCTTTTCATTGAACGACTACAGATTCCCGATTGAGTACGACACAAGATAACGAAGCAGATCAAACAGTAGACTAATAAAGAAAACAAACCTTCCTGTATATAACAAACACTAGCCTCTTTACTACATATCAAACCCTGTAGCTAAATTGAGCAAAGGAATCGTAACTTTTCCATTTAATCTGAAGAAGACTTGAAGAAACAAAATCAACCTCATACGATTTAATCCAACTGATACAATTACAAGTTTCAAATCAATTGTGTATTAAATTACGAGAGGAGAACGTGACCGTATAGCACTTCCACCAGCAAGTTCAACACTTGGAATGCCACGAAGACTAACCACACAGGATAGACGTCGCCGACTTTAAACGTGTTCGTGGAGACCACATGGTTCCATTCATGTTTAAAACACCTTATAAGCTCAGATCTATCAATTTCAAAACGCTTATAACAGAGCAGGCTTCCAAATTATAAAGTTGGTACCTTTGATCACAAAAAAAGAAAAGAAAATATAATTTACCAGCTAGGACGACAAGAGTGAGCCCGTCTCCGTTCCTTTTCAATTGGCACACTTCTTTCTTATGCAACTTGAATCTCCTCAAAGCATCGTTCTCAGCCAAGAGCTATAACAAAACAGTGATGAATTCTCAGAAGAATCTCATTTTTTCTTTTTAGTATCAAAAGACCAATCTAACAAGAACCATCATTGCTTTCTCTAATTTCAATTTTCATTTGACATCGGAAGAGTAAAAAAAATCAAATTCAAACGAATTAAACGAAACAAATAAAAATCCAATTGATACCTACACTAGAACAGAGATTATATGTAGAAATTATACTTAGCTTTCTCACGATCATAGAAGACGAAAACGAGTAGTCGAAGATGGAGAAAAAAAAGAAAAGAGTTTTGATCATGTGTAATTTATGAAAGAATATTATTGAAAATTTTAATTTCATTAAAGGTAATTTAGACTAAACATATATGTAGACTATAGTAGGTTTTAATACACTTGATCACATATGATTATGTACAGATTAATTACCATGAATAAATATATTAATTAGATATATTTAAATAATTTAAAATAATAGATTTTACCTCTCTAATTAATTAAAAACGAAATTAATCATAATAAAAATATGTATTTGATATTAAATCAATGATAACTATAATTACATAATATGATAAATCCATTATTTTAATAAACCATAGAATAAAATTTTGATTAATATACAAAGAATATAACATAAAATTATTTTTAATTTTTAATTTGATATCATACCATTAAAAGCGAAGTGATTTTTTCGAATGGAGATCTCTCATTGAAAGTTGGGGTGGTTTATATCTATTTTGCCCCTCATTAAAAGCTTATTTTAGATTTTTAATCTCTTAAATTAGTAAGTTAATTTTAAAGAACTAATTAGTGTGTTAATTTAGGGATCTAATCACGGATCAGTGCATATTTATAAGTCGCCAGACCCAGTTATTTTTGTCCTTTGGGTACGATTTGTTAGTTTGCATGGCCCATATTGTGTTTTTAAAACAAAAAAAATTGTGTTTTTATTTAAAAAAAAAATGTTGATTTATATGATTTAGATTTGTGTTTTTAATTGAAAAATAAAATAAAATTTGTGTTGTTTATCTGTGTTATAATTAGAAATAAAATAAAAGGGGTATATTCGTTTAAAATTAAAGAGGTTTATTCGTTTAATTCGTTTATTCGTTTAATTTGTTTAAAAGAGGTATATTCGTTTCTGTATAATTTAGAATTTAAAAGTTGGAATTAGAAAAATGTTTTTATTCGTTTTTCACCAAAAAAAAATTGTACTTAATTAAATTTTTAAATTCGTTTTTCACCAAATTAAATTTTTAAATTCGTTTTTCACCAAAAAAAATTTGTTCTTAATTAAATTTTTATATTTGGAACTAGAAAAATGTTTTTATTCGTTTTTCATTCGTTTTTCACCAACAAAAAATCTGCTCTTAATTAGATTTTTAAATTTTGGTAGTTAAATTTTTAATTTTGGAACTAGAAAAAATGTTTTTATTCGTTTTTCACCAACAAAAATTCACCAACAAAAAAATCTGCTCTTAATTAAATTTTTCAATTTTGGTAGGGATAATGGTGTTTTTACTTATTATGAATATATTGTGAATATATACAGGATTAGGATATTCGTTTTTCACCAACAAAAATTCACCAACAAAAAAAATCTGCTCTGAATTAAATTTTTCAATTTTGGTAGGGATAATGACGTTCTTACTTATTATGAATATATTGTGAATATATACAGGATTAGAATATTCGTTTTTCACCAACAAAAATTCACCAACAAAAATATCTGCTCTTAATTAAATTTTTCAGGATAATGGCGTTCTTACTTATTATGAATATATTGTAAATATATACAGGATTATAATATCTATTATTGAGAATATATTCAAGTAAATTTTAATTATTCGTTCTGTATCTAGAGTATCAAAAAAATAATAATTAAGAGTTATCTCTTCATTATTTGGTTTTATTTGGGCTTATCTCTCAATTAGGTTTGTGATTCACTTGACTTGTATATATATGTGTGGCGAGATGTTTCGTATTGTTGTTGTTTGTTTCCTATAATTTTTTATAATGTTCGTCCGTTTTCTGTGATATTATTTGCTAATTTTTTTTTAATCGAATTTGCTAATCTATTTCGTTGCTTTTTTTTTGACAGATCATATATTTTTGCCTTTGGATACACCGGAGGAGGTTTGTTTATGC
>KE153573.1:0-24737 GCA_000411075.1 Sisymbrium irio | reverse complement strand
GTTATTTCGGTTAATTGGTTAAAATTGGTTAAAAATCGGTTTATTTCGTTAGAATTCAAAAAAAAAGAAAAAAAAATTAGTGAACCGAAAACCGATCGGTTCACCCCGAACCGAACCGAAATTTTCAACTAACCGAATCAAAAAAAAAACCTTACCGATCGGTTATTACCCCGAACCGAAACCAAACCGAACCGAAAAAAAACCAGTTCGGTCCGGTTCGATATTTTCGGTTCGGTTAAAATCCGCAGCACTATGTAATCGAATCTGAACATCTGATTATACTTCAAGATGAATTGCGTAAGGGACACGGAAGGCTTGAACAGAACCGCTAAATATTGTTCGAACTCTCCAAATCTTGACGGGAATGAAGTAGAAGCAGCCAGAAAAGCTATGAGTCTAGCTCATAACACGTGTCTGAACACTAACGATTGAAAATCTCTCTGATGGGAGCTATGAATTTTGTTGTTCAGAACAAGTTTCTGAAGATGACAATCAAAGTCACTTTGAGGGAAGCTGTGAATGTAGTTCATAACAAGTGTCTGATAGGAGCAATGAGCTCATTGAATCCAGATTAAAGCGTTTCATGTCTTCTTGACTCTGAATCACTCTCATTTGTTTTATATCTTTTGAATATTGAGGGTATTCTATACTCTGTTTTTTCTCTTACATTTTTAGTTTCCTTTCCCTTTGAGTTTGATTTAAGTGTTCTTTTGGTATATAGCTTTCTAAAGCAAGGTTAAGACTTGGTTAAGTGGTTTTGTTGTGTTGACCTTTCTGCAGTTTCAGTTCCTCTCCTCCAAATGTTGCTTCGCTCAGAGAAAGTACGCTCTTTCCAACCGTACTTTTCTTAGTGCTAAGATGATGAATCGATCTTGCACTGATTAACCTAGCAGCAGAAGGAGAAGATGATTTCGATCTACAAACCCTAGCCAACATTGTGTTTCGCTTGACTTTGTTCTCTGAATTTGTTCTTATCTAGAGAGAGAGAGAGTGTGTGTGTGTGAATTTGTTTCGACTGCTCGAAATTTACAAATGAATATGTCGTCACTAATTGGAGGACAAATATGAAAACCCTAATTAACACCACCTCTTCTTCAACGCGAAAGGTTATATTATTAGGTCTGGGCGTTTGGGTTCAGGTTGGGTCTATTCGAATTTCGGATATTCAAGTTTAAGAAAATAAGATCTATTCTTCGCTTCAGATTCGGTTTGATTTCACCCGGATTAGTTTGGGTTCGAGTATCTACAATATAAAACAAATAACAAAAAGCATTAAATTTTAAATAATGACAATTACAATAATGTATCTTTAAATATTTCAGTTTATTGTTGATATTTTGATTATTTTTATATAAAATGATTTATATGTTCAAATTTATAATTGTAATATTAGATATTTGAGTTATTATAAATATAACTATAACTAATATTTTTAAAATATAATTATATTTTAGATATTTCGGGTAATCATTTGGTTCTTGGTTCGGATTTTCGAATACATGAATTAAAGATTTATTCAGATATTTTGCCAATTTCGATTCAGGTTCGGGACCATTTTTTCACGTGTTCAGTTCGAATTTTCAGATCCAGATATTTTACCCAAACCTATATATTATCTTCTAATTTTCTACTATATAACTTGAGATAATATTTAGCTAATGGGTGTCATTATTGTTCGTCTACGTAATTCTCATATAGATTATACTAAATCATGGATACATTTTAGTAAAAGACAAAACATAATATTTCTTAAAAGGATAATGACTCGACATCTAGTCCGAACCAAACCAAAGTCATGAAATAAAAGTCAACTATGACAGACCACTAGATCATTGCTTTGATTTACCCGATTTGGAATTTACAAGTAGAAATTCTTTATATCTACTGGGTCTGCGAAAATAAAGAAAATAAAGCAGATGCATTTTATCATTAATTAGTATATATTTAAAATTGGATGTTCAAATTTTGTATTTTTGGTTTGAAACTAATCGAACCAACTGAATGTTTTATACTAATAATTTTCCCTTTACATAGCAAAAGCGAAATTTTTGTATATTTGACATATTTTTGACATATCTGATCTTGAAATTCTCTCGCTACTCTAATCTCATGGCTTCTTCTTCTTCTAATACCTCATCTCGCACTTGGAGATACCGTGTGTTCACGAGCTTTCACGGACCAGACGTACGTAAAACATTTCTCAGTCATTTATGTAACCAGTTTACTAACAACGGAATTTCGATGTTCGATGACCAAGGGATCGAGAGAAGCCAAACCATTGCACCTACTCTCACGCAAGCCATTAGAGATTCAAGGATCTCGGTTGTGGTACTTTCGAAGAACTATGCCTCATCGAGCTGGTGTTTGGACGAGCTGGTGGAGATTTTCAAGTGCAAGGATGATATTGGGCAAATTGTGATGACGGTCTTCTACGGAGTAGATCCTTCTGATGTTCGGAAACAGACCGGAGAATTCGGAAAAGTTTTCAAGGAAACTTGTGCTAATAAAACAAAGGAGGAGGAGGAAAGATGGAGTCAAGCTTTGAACGATGTGGGCAACATAGCCGGGGAACACTTCCTAAACTGGTTTGTTTGCTTTCAATTTGGAATTTATGCTCTCTTAGTCCGATTAGGGAGATTTTCTTGGTTAATATAAAAGATATGATTGTTCATGCGTTTACGTAAGTCTTTATACAGAAAACAATATTTTAGCTTACTAATAATTAAAACTCTTGAACAACAACAAAAAAGTTCACTAATAAAGATTACATCAAAAATATATATGCAGATTTTGTCGTGAAATATATACTCTTATTGGTTAGGTTTCTATAACTACAATATACATCTCAAAGGAATCGGTAAATCATTTTTTTCATGAATTTTGATCAACACAGTGAATTTTTTCTCTTGTTAGGGATAATGAATCAAAGATGATCGAGAAGATTGCCAGAGATATATCAAACAAGCTAAACGCTACAATCTCTAGAGATTTTGAAGACATGGTTGGTATTGAAGCACATTTGGAGAAAGTTCAGTCTTTGTTACATTTAGATGATGAAGATGGAGCTATAGCAGTTGGTATATGTGGCCCTGCAGGCATTGGAAAGACTACCATTGCCAGGGCATTACTTAGCAGACTCTCTAGCAGTTTCCAGCTCAATTGTTTTATGGAGAATATAAGGGGAAGCTGTAACAATGGTCTTGACGAGTATGGATTGAAGCTGTGTCTACAAGAGCAACTCCTTTCAAAGATTTTAAACCAAAATGGTATGAAAGTATACCATTTAGGTGCTATACCGGAAAGGCTATACGATCAAAAAGTTCTTATCATTCTTGATGATGTGGACGATCTGCAGCAACTTGAGGCTTTGGTTAATGAAACCAACTGGTTTGGTCCTGGAAGCAGGATTATAGTAACCACCGAAGATCAAGATATTTTGGAGCAACATGGTATCAACAATGTATATCATGTTGATTTGCCGTCTGATGTAGAAGCTCATAAGATCTTTTGCAAATATGCTTTTAGACAAAGATTTGCACCATATGGTTTTGAAAATTTTGTCGAAAGAGTAACAGAGCTTTGCAATAACCTTCCATTGGGTCTCTGTGTTATGGGTTCATCTTTACGTGGAAAGAAAGAAAAAGAGTGGGAATGCATACTGCACAGGCTAGAAAATAGCCTTGATCGAAAAATTGAGAGAATACTTAGAGTTGGATACGACAATTTACATAAGGACGATCAACTTCTGTTTCTCCTTATTGCATGCTTCTTCAACTACCAAGACAATGATCATGTGATGGTAATGCTCGGTGACAGTAACTTGGATGTCACACTCGGGTTGAAAACCCTCATCTATAAATCTCTCATAGAAATATCATCTCGAGGAGAAATAGTGATGCACAAGTTACTTCAACAAGTGGGTAAACAAGCCATTCAAAGACAAGAGCCTTGGAAACGCCAAGTCCTAATTGATACTAATGAGATTCGCGATGTACTCGAAAATGATTCTGTAAGTTTTTATTTTTTCTTATTTTGATGCATCCCGTAAACCGGGTCATTTGGTAAAGGTTCACAGATCTTATCTACTTTTCTAACATAACTTATTCTATTTTTAAACTGTGTTTAGGGAGGTAGAAGTTTGATGGGGATAGCTTTTGATATATCTACCATGGTAGACAATATAGATATAAGCGCAAGAGCTTTTAAAAATATGCGTAATCTTCAATTTCTCCATATTTACAAGACAAGACGGGACACAAATGTTGTAGATACAAGACGGGACACAGTTTTTAGAATGCATGTACCGGAGGACATGGATTTTCCACCTCGTCTGAGGTTATTACACTGGGAAGTATACCCTACAAAGTGTCTTCCTCCTACATTTTGTCCCCAACATCTTGTGGAACTCAAATTTCCAGATAGCAAGCTCGAGAAGCTTTGGGAAGGTGTCCAGGTTGGTTTAACACTTATAATTGCATGAATTTTAACAGAAGTTTTAAAACCAATAGTACATGAAATTTCTTTGTTTGTATTTCTAAATTTCTTTTGTGCTGTTTTACGTTCAGCACCTCCCAAATCTCAAGGGGATGTTGATAAACTCTCCCAATTTAAAGGAAATCCCGGATCTTACAAATGCTACAAATCTCAAGAATATGGATCTGAGTGATTGCTCTAGTTTGGTAGAGATTCATTCCTCTATTGGAAATCTTCATAAACTAAAGGCGTTGTATCTGAGTAGATGTTCTAGTTTGGTAGAGATTCATTCCTCTATTGGAAATCTTCATGAACTAGGGTGGTTGATGATGGATAGCTGTAAAAGCCTACGGATTGTTCCGAATTTCTTCCATTTGGGATCTCTCAAAGCTGCATTTGTGAACGGATGCGAGCAATTGAGAAAAATTCCAGATTTTCCAACCAACATCATAAAAAATCTCTCAATCTCAGAGACAATGGTACAAGAATTTACTAAATCAATTAGGCTCTGGTGTCGCCTTCAGAATCTTTATATAGGTGGTGATGGTGCCTTGCTTGGTATTCAGAGAATTCCAGACTGCATCAAAGATCTTCTTGAGTTAAAACAGCTTCATATCTTTGACTGTCAAAAACTTGTATCACTGCCAGAGCTTCCTCGCTCCCTCACAGATCTAAGGGTAAGAGATTGTCAATCGCTGGAGACACTAACACCTTTCCCGCTTGTCTCTTCAATCCGGGTTCTCTCTTTCCACAACTGCTTCAAATTGGGTGGAGAAGCAAGGAGAGTAATTACACAGCAATCATTGTATGCAAACCTACCTGGAAGAACAATACCTGCAGAGTTCCAACACCGAGCTTTAGGAAATTCCTTGTCCATCCGTTCGGATGTCTACCGATTTAAGATTTGTGTCGTGGTTTCCGTGAAACAGAGGAGCACACAATATTGGAATCCAAAGTGTTGGTGTCGCATACATATAATTGGTGGCCCCACTAAGAAAATCAGAATATCTATTAATGGAATCAAATCAGAACATCTGTATATATTTGGCAGAGAATTCCTTGAGGAAGACGGAAGGCTTGAACAGAACAGCGAGATATTGTTCAATTGCAGCACCACATCCCAGGACATCGAAATTATTGAAGTTGGAGTCCAAGTACTTGACGGAAGAAAACCAACAGAAGGCGAAGCAGCCAAAGAAGCAATGAGTTCAGAACAACTGTCTGACAGAGCAATGAGTTCCATCAACCCAAAGTATCACTCTCAATCTGTTTAAGATCTTTTGGGGTCCTACTCTGTTTTTTGTTTCTCTTTCATTTTTATGTTCCTTTTTAAGTTGATTTCAAGTTTTGAATATGACCTTTTGTTGTGTCGAACATTCTATTTACGCCCATTAAACATTAAGAGTTTGAGTTAGTTTGAGTAGGAATTTCACTTCAAAATGAGCTTCCCAAATCCCAACTCTGCTTCTCTTTGAGAGACGACGATAATTCAAGCTTGTAGCAGAAGGTTTCATATTTCAAAGCAAGAGCAAACACAGTTATGAAAACATTTGGATTCAACTGGGCGATGATGTTCTCAAACTATCTCTAGTTAACTAGGAAGACAAGACAAAAGTGGAAGATTCTGCAAAACCCGAAAAGAAGACAAGCAAAGAGACATCCGAAAAGAACACAAGCATGTTACATATCGCATTGAAACATCCTAAAACAACACAAGTAAAAAGACAAGCTCAAGCAATTGGGTCCTGTTCCACAGGCAAGGCTTCAAACTTTGACCAGAAATACTAGTAACCAAGTAAACTCGAGACTAAACAAGACACGGAAATATCTGCAAACAACATTTACCGTAACTGATAATTCCCGAAATGAATCACATGTCAGATCTCATTTGTCACAAATACTAAAGGTCATCTCTATGATAAACTTCACAAACATGAGAGTTCATTCTTAAACATTAATCCTTGGGAAAAAAAAGAAGGGGAAATATCTGACAACTTTTGTAATTGCTGCTCTATTGGTTGTTTGTAATGATGACTAATTCACTTGGTTAGTTTTGTTTTTCTTTTCGAAGATGAAAGAAGTTAAAGGCATCTCTTTCAATCATTGAGCTATAGGTGATTGTATCAGGAATTAATCCCCTGCTGAGCATCTCATGGTATAATTTGGAACAATACCTTTCTCTTGCATTTCACTGAAAAGAGTTTGAGCATCGGTATGCTGTCCTTCTTTGCAAAGACCATCAATGATAGCGCTATAAATTACAACATTGGCTTCAATGTGGCTCTTCTCCATCTTCCTCAGCAGATTTAGTGCAGACAGACACAGTGTCGCCCACCTTACACATTCCGTCTACAAGTGTTCCGTAAGTAACAACGTTAGGTTGTTGACCATTCTCTATCATCAGATCAAGTAGAGCTATTGCTTCTAGAACTTGACCCTCCCGACAAAGACCGTTCATCAGTGTGTTGAACGTGACGACATTGGGCATACATGCCGTTTCAACCATTTTACTAAATAAAGCTAAGGCTTCAGAAATCCTGTCTTCCAGACATAAGCCGTGGAGTAGAGTCCTAAATGTAACAACATCGGGCTGAAGACCAAGTTTGGTGATCTTGCCAAACGTAGACAAAGCAAAGGAAAGCTTAGACAAATCAAATTAAAGACCGATTTAATTGGACTGCCACGTTGACCGGTTTAGTTGTAACAAATCGTAGTTGTTGCTCTTCTAGTCAGGTGTGAAGAAGCTAATAAATTTCTAGATTCCTTTTCTTCTCTTGCCTACCATTTAACAAAACTTACGGGAGATAATGTTTCATTCTCTTTCAGTTTGATTATTTCTAATGGTAACTCTCTGCTGATCAAGCTAATTAAACTCATACTTTAACTGGAAGTTGGTAATAAACTTCATAATATAAAAAGAAAAACAACATTAAGTTCAGGATCTGTTTATATGTAGTGCATGCGTTCAAATGTAAAACTTATAAGCAGAATATGATAATTTATAACTAATTTCGAGTAGGATTGTCATTTAAAAGGGGACTGGTCTTTGATGTCTCTCTCAAGCAGCCAAACTCTTGGAGGCAATCTCAAAGACATTTTCAGATAACCCATTAGCTGACATTATCATCTCCAATTGTGCCTGCAAACCAAAACGACAACCACAACAGTTTCATCTAAACATCTTCTCTTTAGATTATAAAACCAACAAAATGGGCAGCTAATGGTTTTGTTGTGTCGTAGAGAGAAAGACAGAGACTAGTTTTTGCGGTTACCTTGGCCAGAGCTTGTCGGGTTTCATCGTAGCGCTTCCACCTCGAAAAGGCAGACACCATACGAGAGGCAACCTAGACTCAGACCAAAGTAAAAAATAAGCCGTTAAGGTTGTTTATTGTCTGTCAACACAAGTTGCAAAGGTAACATAGAGTTAATTTGGGAGTCAAACCTGAGGATTGATTTTGTCTAACTGGACAACAATGTCACCCAAGAACTTGTAACCTGAACCATCTTTAGCATGGAAGTTCACTGGGGAACCGCAGAACCCACCAATAAGGGAGTAAACCTGAATGACCGTTGTTTTGCTTCATCGTAAGCATAGAACTGAGAGAGATGAAAAGAGTTGCGGGATAGGAGTTTTGAGAATTCACTTGCCTTGTTTGGATTGCGGAGATCAAAAGCTGGGTGATCCGAAAGCTTCTTGACATTCTCCACATTGCCGGGAATATCAGATGTTGATTGAAGGAGGAACCATTTGTTAACAACCTGATATCAGAAGCCGATAAATCAGATGTATGACATGTTTTAAACATAAAGGAGGAAGAAGGTAACTTGTGATATTCAGATCCATACCAAGTAATCGCCCTGCCATTTGGTATAGAAGTCAGCAAGAACGTCGTCACGGGTTTTACCCGGAGTTTGGGCAAGAGCTGCCAAAGCAGCAAATTGGTCGGTCAAATTGGTGGCCGCCTTGTACTCACTCAATGCAAGTTCCACGTATGCTGGATCCTCGAGAGATGCAAGATAAGCTGGATTATTTCAACAAAGAAAAACGTAATGAAGTTAGTGACTTGAGCAAAGAAAAACTCATTATTATAAAGAATAACTCGCAAATGCAAACCTAGAGCTGTGTTCTTCAAAGCACGCCTCGCCATGTTTGGGTGGTCAAAGACATAAGCCTCCGTGCTCCTATTGTTCTCGACCTGCACAAAAACAACAATTAGTGAATAAGCAGTGAATTCAAAAAAAACGAGCAACGTCCTCACTTCAGTAGGTAAGACTTTGGTTCCTAACCCCCAAAAATTCACTATGTAGAGAGAAGAAGACATACTATCTTTAGAAGCTCAGTTTTAAGTTCAGATGCAAGCTGCTTTCTAATAAACTTTCTAACAGCATGAACGGCATCAGGATCCGCCACGGCCATCATGTCCATAATCTCTCCCTCCCCAGGCAACGTTATTGCCTTGGCGATAAATTCCTGCACAATAGATAAGAAAAAAGATTACAGAGTGGTATCCTATGTTACGCTTCCTTGTTTGATTACGTGGTCGGTAAAGGAATTTAGAACCATACCTTGTCCAAGCTTGAGTCAGAAAGCACGCTGCCGAGACCTTGCACGAATTTTGGGTTTAGAACCAATGGTTTGTTTTGCTGGAAATCAGAAACTAAGTTCAGCATGAGCTTCCTTGCAAGAACTTGACCTGCCTCCCACCTAAAAATACAGGAAAACAAAAAATCAAAATACGCAAAGACCATAGAGAAGAACTAATATATTGTGGAAGGGCACATACCGATTGAATTCATCTGAATCATGGGCTAGGAGGAAGAACAGATCATCATCAGAGAGATCAGTCTCAACACGAACTGGGGCACTGAATCCCCTAAATAGGGACGGAACAGGCCTTTCTGATATATCAGAGAACACAAACTCTTCTTCTTTCTGTACATAAACAAGACAAAACGTCAGGAAAGATAGATGAGGGAAGATCAGGATGAAGGTAGAAATTTTTTAAAAAATAATAAAAAAACTGGATGTGACTGACCTTAGTTACTCGAAGTATCGTACTGTTGCTTGAAATGGTCTGCAGTGTCCCATCATGATAAACAGAGGAAAGTGTAATGTCTTTCCCACTTGAGTCCAGAAGACCAGCAACCACTGGAATAAATGTTGGTTCTTTTGTTGGCTGGCCAGGAGTCGGGGGTATCTCCTGACTGAGACAGTTATCAATTACAAAGCATACCAATGTGTCAACAACAAATTCAATAAAGGTAGGATCTATAAAGATTCAATTTCAAGGCAGGGTATATTGAGTTTGATGTAGAAACAGTCATTTGGCAAAATAGATTAGACATGATAAGAAAAGAACCTGAATTTCAAAGAGAAGGTACGAGCTTCAGCATCGTAAGAGGATGCCACTTTGACGACTGGCGTTCCAGCTTGAGAGTACCTAAAATATTGTAGTATATGGCACATCCTTAGAAGCATGAAAACAAGATTTTTTACAAGACAGTCCACAACAGAATATGATTTACCATTGCAAGAAATTAGCAAAATCTGCGTTGTTTGCGTCACGCATAGCAGCATAGAAGTCTTCACAAGTCACAGCTTGCTCATCATGTCTTTGAAAATAGAGATCAATTCCCTGTAATATATGCACATATGGAGTGAGCAGAAGGATTACAAAATAAAAACTTAGCAACTGGATCCACACAAAGAAAGAGTATTGGAAAGCAACCTTTCGGAACCCCTGACTCCCTAGTAGAGTTTTGTACATCCTCACAACCTCAGCTCCCTAGGAAAACATTACACAGTCAATTAAGAATTCTTGATTACTTCATATAACAGCAACAGTAGTTTTTCAAGAGCCAAACCTTTTCATAAACCTGAAACGACAACAGAAAAAAAAAAGATAATTCTGTTAGAATTAATATGATAAGGGATTGATAGCGAAAAAAGATTACAAGTGAAAATAAATTTTTAGATCCTTACCGTCACTGAGAGAGTAGGGATGGCCAGACACGTAATCCAGGTTTGGAACATTTACAAAAACACAACCACGTTAGATTGGAACACAATACTGAGAGCAACAATATGAAATCATTATAACATAATTCCAGACTTCTCAGCGAATAAACTTGCCTGTGTAGAAGTTGTCCATCTGCCAAAGAAAGAAAAAGAGTCATATCTATCAACACTAAACATAACACGTACATCATAATTTTCAAGGCAAGACAAGTAAAAGGAAGAATCTCTGACCTTGATGTATGAATGTGGCCGAACAGGATGTGCCATAGGACCAGCATCCTGAAAAATTAAACAACGGAGGAGTTGGCTTGAAAAAAAACGAAGCAACCCCATGTAGAGGCCTCAAAGAAGTACAAGACTACGTACCTGTGGGAATTGATAGATCCTAAGCTTTGAAACATCAGCAATGCGCTTTACAGTTCGGCTTCCCATGTCAGATGAAAACTCCTGTAAAGAAATTGAGCAGTTTAATCATTAATCAGAGAAAGTTTTGCAATACCCATCTACATATAATGACGGATGAATTTACCTGATCACGGAAGACCGTAAGGCCTTCCTTTAGACTGAGTTGAAACCAGTCACGGCATGTCACTCTGTCGTACAAATTTTAGTCATACAAGCAAAATTGGAAGACTCAACCAGCAAGAATTAATCAATTATAAATTGCAATAAAGGGATGATAGATGAGGCTGACCTGTTGCCTGTCCAATTGTGGAAGTACTACACAAAAAACAATGCAAGATGCGTTCATTAAAAAATTGAGTCATACACAGAATAAGATTTTAAATAAAGAAACATATGGTATGACTACATACTTCATGACCAATAACTCCCAAAATTGCAGCATAATCTGCGTCTGTTGCAGTTTCTGGAGATGCCAGGACAAGCTTGGAATTAAAGATCTGCAAGGTAGAGAAGCTCATGAATTTCCACTAAAGATAAAGTATCAACACAAGTACGCTATTATTATAAAACATTGTAGATTTACATTCAAACTCTTGTTTTCCATAGCTCCCCTGAAAATCAAGTAGAAATCAATTAGTTTGTCAAGTCTCGGCAATAAGAAAAGGAGAATGCATGCGCTCTTTGTTTTGGATTTCTAGATATTAGCAAATGGACCAATTTTATCAACTGTGACCGAATCCAATATTTGTTCATAACATACATGTTAAAATCTGGAACAGCGACAATGTTGAAGAGATCCAGGTCATACTCAAGGCCGAACACCTAAAGAAAAAGATTAACACACAAGGAAATCAGACTCCATAACCTAACAAAATACATGAAACATTGTAAAACTTTTGGAAATACTTACATCCTCATCCCACTTCATGGCCGCCTTCAGAGAATACATGGCATGAGCAGTCTTTGGTAGATCTTCTGCAGGAGTCCAGATTTTCAAAGATACCTCCCTACCAGAGCGTGTGGTAAATGTATCGTCTCTGCTTGCTAGTTGTCCAGCCACTAGAGCAAATAGATAGCACGGTTTCTTGAATGGATCCTCCCACAAGGCATAGTGCCGACCTCCCTACATTTTAACGAAGAAATATGCTTTCAGCAACGACCAAGTTGAGAGGGCATTTAGCCACGAAGAAAAAGTCACTATTTTACTAACCTCTGTATCTCCTTGAGAAATGAGGTTTCCATTGGACAACAATACAGGGTAAAGTGACTTGTCAGCTTCAACACGGCATGTGTACTTCGCCATAATATCGGGACGGTCCTAATCATTGCATATTAAGAACACAATGTAAGAACATCAATTGTACTATCTCAACAACAGTCATCTTATATGGAAGTCGCAACCAACCTGGTAAAATGTGATTTTCCGGAAACCCTCTGCTTCACATTGTGTGCAAAAATTCCCAGATGACTTGTAGAGCCCCTAACAGAATAAGCTTAAAAAGGTTAACATTGTTCTGGTAAATCATTATAGATAAGGAACAGAATCAGAAAAGAAGATTACCTCAAGTGAAGTATTCTTGTGGGGGTATATCTCAGTGTCAATTTCCAAAAGAAAGGACTCCTCGGCCGGCAGTGAAGGCAGAGTGAGATGACGAGAATCCAACTGGTAATCCCCTTCCTAATCAAAGTGAGAACGAAGTCAACAAAGGAAATGAGTTACTTAATTTTCCTCTGCGGATAAACAGAAAGCATAGAAATTACGAAGAAGAATTTCCAAAAGTTTAAGCCTTAAATGGATACCTTTAGAGGCTTTCCCTCAACCTTGACAGAAAGTAGCTTCAAGTCATGCCCATCCAAGACTAAGGGGGCAGAAGATCCTAAGCAACAGAATACTTTATCAGAATAATGCAAAAAGATGCATCATAGGGATATACATAAAGCGAATGCAAGTTTAAACAAAAACAAAATATTCAGCTTAAAGAAACCATTGATTATTTTTATTTTAATTCAAGTTACAGTAATGTAATTGAATGTGGTACCTTTAACTCGAGGGGAAACCTTGATTTTAGAGCTAACAATCGTTTTCTCTTCGCCTAGAGAGAAGCTCAGATCCACCTAAAGAAACAAACTAAAAGCTTCAGATCGGAACAATAGCCATACGTTTAAAATGGAGTACAGAGAAGAGTAACATACAGTTTCAAAGTAGTAATCAGGCTTCGTGTAGTCCTTGAGAAAGATTTCTTTAGGTGCATCCATGTTGGATTCTTCAACTTTATCCGGAACTGATTCAGTGGCAACAGAACAAATCAGCCTCCTGCTGCTATGCTTATATCTCTAACATATTTAAAAAACAGATTAGATTTTACAACATAAATCCAGCATTTTGAGTTCTATTTAACATATGGGAGAGAGAAAGTTACATCAACAGAATGTGATAGTAGCCGACTCTTCCTCAAACAAGTAGCCTGAGACAAAGAACAACAGTAAAAAAATCATTCTCAGTTTTAAATCATGCAGCAGTTAATACAAGAGAGAGAAACAGAAGAAAACACAAACCTCGGAAGTAAGAAACGGTCTGTATTGAGTAAGTCTCTTTGCCGAATTACGAAGTGGTAGACAAACGCTTCTAACTGGAGCCTACAAAAGAGAGTTAAAATCACAATTAAACAAAAAAAAAGGTGGAAACTTTGGTAGAAATGAATAAAAAACTAAGCAGAAAATCATAAGAATACAACAATAATCCAATAACAAATGCAGTAATAATCAAAAAGCAAGAGTTTAAGAGTAATCACAGGAGCATTAGAGAGCAAACCCAGAAGGTTGAACCTAGCAAGAGACGAACTTCGACAAGGAAGTATCAACCGAGCCATTGGCACCCAAATTCCAACAAAATCCCTAAATTAAAATAAATAAAAACAACAACTTGCGGCGAAATTCTCAAACCTAATATAAACCCTAGAAAACTCTCTATATGCTCACTACAAGAATCAATCTAACACTCTCTATAAGACAACAAAAAACTAAAAAGAAAAATAAGGACTTTATAAGGACGTGTAAATAATGGATAGAGTTTTTAATGAAAAATTATGGCCCAGAATATTCCATATTATTCATAAAAATGAATATACAAAACAAAAAAGAAAACCAATTTCGAGTGATGATCAAAATCGGAGGAGGAGGAAGAGGATGTTATTACCGAGATCCGATGATCAGATGTAAGAGGTAGAACAGAACACAATGAGGAGACGAAACCTGGTACTGGTAGATATATATATAATGTAACGAAGAAGATATTTTTGTTTAGGAGAAATAATAAAAAGAGATTAAAACAAATTATTATAGTTTTTATTTTTTATTTTATTTAAACGTTATTATTTTGTATTATCCATTTCCCTATCGCTCTTTACAACAACTTTAGCACCTCGATGCACAGATTCAGATATCTTTTGTTTTGACATACTAACTAAATATTCGTTGATTCAAAAAAAGGGATAATACTCCTTTTTTGTTTGTCAACATAATAAAACTCAGAATAAAAGGTATTTTTACTAATTTAAGACGAGAAAGTTTTTCTTTTAGAAGACAAAAAGGTTACAGCAACAGAACGATGCTAATTTTACAGTCATCAATGAGTCAAAATCGTAATTTCCTCCAAACAAAATCAAAAAGGTAAAACAGAATCTGACAAAGACTCGTAAAAAGTGTGCATTTTTAGCATTCATTCACCGAGAAACTTGCGTTTTTTAGCAGTGTTCATGTATGGTCTATGAACATATTCGATCTCTGCTTCCTCTTGTTCCAAAGTTCCTAACTTCACCTGCAAAAACAAACATTGCATTACCAAGAAACAGCATTAATAATTAGGGTACTTGATTGTTTTCAAAATACATTTAACAAAACTTTTTGGTCATACCAAATCGAATATAAAATTAAGAATAAAGCGAATGCATAATACCTGGTAAAGTAGCAACTCAAACCGAGGACCGACTTCTGTAAGCTGAATCGATTTCGGGCCTCCTTCTCCTTTATCATAGACATGATTCCTATATACATATATGCCCACAAGAATTTTCAAAGAAGACTCGATAACAACAAAACATACAAACACAGTTTTCAAGAAACTGGTTATTTATGAAGAAAACTTGTACCTGAATGAAATATAATCATCATCATTACGAAAAGTAACTATACGTCTTGAATCAGGTTTTGGAACTGGGAAGATGTGTTTTAAGATGTTCGCAACTCTTGTACCCAGCTGTGACAAGATGGACATGTTTTACATTTATAAAAGGAAAACAAATAAACAAAACAGAGTAGAATAGAAAGAACCAAGTGAATCGGTTCTACAATATACCTGGGTTGTAAACTTGTCAAAAATGAGATGCGGATATTGCTCAGACATTTTTCCCATTGCTCTCTTGGTTTGAATTTCATGCCTTGTTACCTAAACAAAAGGGGACTCTCGATAACTGGAGTCGTAGAAGAAGAAAGATTTGAACAAATATCATAACCTCAAAAGAGGTACTTACCACACTAGCTAATTGAAAGTATGCAGTTGGTCCGAATGGGAGATGAGAGATGATAAGACCATCAGGCTTACCACGGGTCTCAGAAACAAATATCACATCAGTAAAATCATGCGAACGTGCGGTTTCAATAATCTCAGAAATGACCTGCAAAGAAACAAGTGGGAAAATAAAATGGGTATCTTGTTGTATAAAAGTCACTACAACTCTCCAGCTTTACTAATAGATACTATTAGTCACTCTCCCAGTTTGATTTGCAATACAGCTTTGGACTAACTCGGCTACACGTTCAAACTTTTTTAAACATGTGTTATGCATAATTTGACCATGATCTGATGTAAATACAGCCACATGCGATTGTTAATAGCCAGGAAACAAGATGGTCCAAAGAATAGAGATACTTCCAAAATGTATTATGTACAGAAGCCAGAAGAACACACATACCTGACTACCACGATTTACTCTCTTGGCGTTAGGAAATACAATCTTCAATTCCTGCATAACATTCCACGGAAGTAAATGTCATAAATCAATCTTACATTAAAAGAAACCTAGCCAGACAATAGAGGTGAACATCAAACCATGGACCAAAACTAAACTTACTATACCTTAACGAATCGCGTTAGTGGAGCACTTGGATCCCTAGACGTTGTCAACAGAATCATCGGCTCTTTTTCCGTTGCATTTGCATATTCATCATCAATATGACTACGCGGAACTATTTCACAAAACATGACAAGAGAGAGAGACAACCATTAGCTCTTCTCATTCACATTCCATATTGACACTAACAACAGAGTCTCAAACGAATGAATGGATAGTAATCACTCAGTTTCGATACTGAAACAACAGTTTCTTCACAAACTTAACTTCAAGTACCAATATTACAAGACCACACACACAAGTAAGAAAGCACACAACTTTGCTTCACCCAAACATCAAATGTCTATCGAAATCGTTGCAAAACTCTTACTTGCGGTATTCTGATCTTCGAGATCAATCTCCTGTCGAAGCTTGGCCTCCTCGTTACGGAGCTCAGTAGGAATCGGCTTTCCTTCTGATGAAACATAAAACCCAAATCAGAAACAACGAAAAAAGGCATCGACTTTATGAATAGTAAGAGAAACCCATTAACGATTGAGTAAGAAAAGACCAAAAAAAAAGTCAGTCGACCTTGAAGGGCTTCTCTTATCTTCCGCTTCTTCTCATAGAGCTGACGCTCATCACCTTCCAAGTTTTTCCTGTAGAGATACTCCTTTCTTAACCTAATGTTCCTGCGCAACATCGTGATTCGTCGTGAGAGACAGAGAGAGGCTACGAAGGAAGCTGTTTGGTTGTGGCGATTTAGGGTTTTAGGAAAGGGTTTCAAAGAGAAGCAGGACGAGGAAGAAGATAGCGAAAGTGTTGAAATAAAATAAAAAACGGCAAGGTGTTTGTTCATGAAAAGGTGAAACCTATTGCAATTTAGCAAAGGTATTTTTGGGCCGTTAATTATATGGGCCTTAAAAAGGCCGAATTGGAAAAATTGTAAAAAGTGCCCTCACGCAGGATCGAACTACGGACCTTCAGTTTACAAGACTGACGCTCTACCACTGAGCTATAAGGGCTTGATGTTAAATTTGGCCTTATTATAATATTATTTTTTTATAAGCATGTAAGGCCAAGAATTCAGAGGCAAATAACTCGTTGCAAACATCCAACTTTGATCGTACTACGAACTTACAAAGTTATAATGCCTACGCAAAAAACAATTAGCTTTTTTAATCGTTGGATTATATTATACATAAAGTGGAACGAATGTAACACCAAATAAAAGGTTTATCTCCATGACTGATACTCTCTGATAGCAAATGACATATATAATATCTCCAAACACAATAGTAAAAATAATAGAGTTTATACTGATAGATCGAAAGAGAAGGTAAAAAACTGAAAGAGAAAAGTCACATAAATCTATTCACCATAAGATCCATAATCCATATTACATATTTACATATATACCTATTAAAACGAAACAAAAAAAATAACAAAAATAGAGAAAAGAAACTACCATGTCTCTGTGGAGTTTGGTTAAATATCCACAAACAGACAAATGAAATAGAACAGAAAAATAAGAAGAAGATTACTTAGACAAATAAATAAACGAGAATTACTAAGCTCCGTCACACGTTTTTGCAAGAATATTGTTTTACACTTTGCACTCGAATTGTTTTGTCCTGATTATTTCTTAATTAGCTTCAAATGCTACCTACAAACACGTCACAGTTTGACCACTTTTCCAAAAGTGCTGTAGTTCTTATCAATTAATTACATAAAGTCTGCATTAAGTCATAGTAAATAATCAAATCATACTTTATTCTCTATCTATTTGATCGACAAGCTTTATGATATAAAATTCCTTTGAAATGCCAACTTCCTATTGGTTGGGAGAAATTAATAATTTATAAGAAGTTATTGGCAAAAAGGACATATTTAAAGAAGATTCATTTAACCAAACACAATTATTATTTTCCTAAAATAAGAATTAATTCGATTTCATCTCAGACTTTGTATGTTTTTTGTTTGATAATTGAAAAGCCTAGCCCAAATCTAAAACTAAATGGTATCCTATTGGTTGAAATTTGGTTTTTGGGTAAATGTTAGGTTTTAAAATAGTTCACTTTGAACTTATCAATATTGTTTCTAATTAAAAGTACCAAAAAAGGCCCCGATTCACAGAAAGTTACCATAGAAGAAATAAATTTCAATTGGACAAAAAGAGCATTAACAAACAATTTGCAGTAAAGAACGACCAAATTCTAAGGCCACGATTCACTGAAAGTTATCTATTGGCACCAATTTGCGTCGCAAGGCATCTCTACGTTAGATATGTATTACCTTTTTCTATGTGTGTATGCATAAACATAAAATAGTTTTGACACTCTTTCAACAATAAACGTATGCATGTACATATGTATAATCTATATTAATTGTAAAAATATAAATACCTACACGGGATAGTTTTCCTTATTAACCAATTAATTAGTTTCTTTACGTTGCCAATTATGCATAATGAGGGATATTTGTATTGATAAAATTATAAATCTTTTTTGTTGCAATACATAAAAAGTAGATTTTAGATCTAGTTCTTAAGGAAATAATTTAACAAAAATAAAATTGATTGAAAATTAAATAAAGTGGATTGGTGGTTAAAATGCAGCGACTGTTTTTATTGTGCTCCTAGTTTAATTCATGGTGAAAATAATGTTTTAGGTTATTCCATACCAAAAGTATCAAAACCCATACCCAATCTCTCCTAAATAAATAAAAAGACACGACTTTGTTTCCATTTTGCTATAATGTTTTCAACTAAAATTATAAATTTCATTGATTTTTGATAAGTTATGAAGACAAAGATTGTTTACTACTCGGAGAGCTAAGAAAAGAGCTAATTACAAAAAGATACTTGTTAAAGATGTAGATTCTATATAAAACGTACTAACATATTTAAAAACTATATGTTAAAAACTTATGTTAAAAAAAAATTATTTAAACACTATTGGAAAACAAATGGTGGAAAATTATATAAAGTGTAGAAAAATTGTACATCCCAACCTGCACTAAATTATGTACCTGTCTGCACCTGTAAGTTCTACAGTTATACATTATTTTCTGTCCAACGGAAATATACTGTACGAATTTTAATTTTAATTTTATCGAAAACTGTACGAAATGCTAATTTAATTTATTTTTCAAATATTATATCGTGATTCGTGACTGATCAATGAATTGTTAAACGAAAAGGGTAACAGTTCAAGCTGTTTGGAATCAATTTGGACTCTCACAGATTCTTCCCTCTGGCCACTAGGTCAGGATGTTTTGAAAAATACCCTTCCACTTTATTGTTGTTCTTCTTTTTTCTTCCTAAAATTGTAAGATAACTTACTATTACGATTATCACGAGTTATTTTTTTTTTTACTCCGGATCCATCTCGAATTCTCAAATGCTTGTTAGAACTATCAAGCAAGATCTTTGCATTATCGACATCTTCAGTGTTTTAACAGATATCCAATTTCTATATCTTTGTTTTCTAATTTTCAGTTTTTTTTATTGCTCGAGGTCATAAGGTTTCAATTAATCGTCTCACAAAACAAGCTATAGTTTCTTCTTCAGTTGTAATGGGCTAAAACTATTGAATCTCTTTATCTAATGAACTTAAATTGAAAAAAAAATAAAAGCACGAGTTATTCATTGGTGCGAATTGTCTCGTAATTGTGTAATGTTATTTTTACGTTAATAATATACTATTATGCATACTTAAATCTGGATTGTAACACAAGTATACTAGGTTATATTTCCTTATCACAAATTATATATATTAGCCTGCAGTTCTTGATCACAGAATAACACATAATTGAAAGCAGATGAAGAACTTTGAAGAAGATAAAACTCTTTTACTTAAAGTTCAAAATTAAACACAAAAACTACCAATTACACAATATATAGAGTTCACTTGTAAAGCTTAACCTAATGGAATATTCACTCGAATATTCTTTACAGTTGGAATGTGTACTCTCAACACCATCTCTTCAAGCAATCTAAACTTGTTTTCCAACTTAATGTTCTCTGCAACAGAAGCCGTACACGTCTCCTCTTTTCCGTATGCTTTCTGTCTGGTCAACTCTGTCGAAGATAATGTTGACTGATTAACTTGCTTCTCTTTGGGCTTGAGTTGTTTCGACAGGCCCAACTCTTTACTATTATGCTGCTCCTGGGCTTTGTTTGTTGAGGTGTTTCCATTAACAGCCCCCCCCCGCAAACTTGAGGTGGGAAGAAGTTCCACGCCGAGTTTGAATCTCAAGTCAATGAAACTCTGATAAGGTAGGGACTTTGTAAAGATATCAGCAATTTGAAGACGAGCAGGCACATGTTTAACAATCAGTGATCCAAGAGCAACCTTTTCACGAGCATAATGATAATGTGTCTCAAAATGCTTCGTTCTCTTGTGAAGCACTGGATTTGCTGTTAAGTGAACTGCAGATAAGTTGTCACAGTAGACCTCGTCAGGTTTGTCTTGATTAATACCCACTTCTTTGAGAACAGCAGCTAACCATGTCAACTCAGCTGCTGTATCGGAGAGAGTTCTGTACTCAGCTAGCTTCTGTAGAGGAGCGTGAGACTGAAGGTTGACGATTTGCTGCCCATGAGATGATGTTAGTTCCCAGATAAGTACAGAAACCTCCAGTTGATCTTCGAGTATCCCTGCAGCCAGCCCAATCACTATCACAGTAGGCACGAAGAGTGTAATCTGTATTGGCCGAGATGTTTAATCCCATTGAAACTGTCCCTTTCAAGTAACGTAGTATCCTCTTAAGCAGTTGAAAATCAGCAAGAGTAGGTTGATGCATCTTCTGACACACGAAATTCACAGCAAATTGGATATCTGGGCGAGTGAGTGTAAGATATTGGAGCTTTCCTGCTAAGCTTCGAAAGTAGGTGGGTTCAGTGAAGAGTTTATCTTGATGAGGAGCTCTATCTACTTGTAGAGGAAGAGGAGTAGGCATTGGTGCACAGTGTAGCATGCCAGCAGCTTGTAGTAAGTCCAAAGTGTACTTTTCTTGATTTAGAAACAGAACAGTAGGAGTAAAATGAGCTTGAATTCCAAGGAAATAGCTCATGGGTCCTAAGTCTTTCATTCTGAACTTTTCACTTAGAGACTCCAGAAACTGAGAGATCAAAGATTGATTACTTCCTGTCAAAATCATGTCATCCACATACAGCAGAAGAAGAATTACATCTTGACCATTTTGATAAACAAACAGAGAAGGATCTCTTGTACTGCATAGAAAGCCAAATTCTATGAGATATGAGCTGAATTTGTCAAACCAGGCTCTAGGTGCCTGTTTTAAACCATAAATTGCCTTATGCAACTTCAAACATAGTCAGGGTGCTCCTTGTCTTCAAACCCAGGTGGTTGACGCATATAGACAGTCTCAAGAAGATCTCCATGCAAGAAAGCATTCTTGACATCTAGTTGCTTAATATCCCACCTTTCTGTTACTGCAGTATGAAGGACAATGCGAACCGTGGCTGTTCTGACCACAGGACTATAGTTTTCCAGAAAATCCACTCCTTCTTCTTGCTCAAAACCTTTAGCTACAAGACGTGCCCTGAGTTTTTCTAATGTACCATCTGCTTTGAGTTTGGTTCTGAATATCCAACGACAGCCAAGCAGATTCACGTTCTCAGGTGGTGGTACCAAGCTCCATGTGTTAGTTTCATCACAGTTGCTTATTTCTTCTCCCATTGCTCCTGTCCATCCTGGATGATTGAGAGCTTCTGCAACAGTTCTCGGTTCTGTGGGAATTCCTTTGACAGTGTGCAAAACATAACGTGGGTTTGGTTTCACAATGTCAGCTTTGCCTCTTGTGATCATTGTGTGTTCATTAACGACCTGAACTTCATTCATGATGTCGTTGTCTGAGTTGTCCAAATGGTGCTCTTGATCGTTAGACTCTTGTTCTGAAGTCTCAGCTGCCGATTCTGCTCCTGGGCTTGGGATATTCAAGTTCTCAGCTTGATCGAGTTCTGGAGTTTCTGTTAGCTGAGTGGTCTGTGGTACTTTAAATGAAGGAATGTCTTCACAGTTTCAGTAGTAGAAGCGTCGAGATGCTCAATAACAGTTCCAGCAGCTGCAGACCACGCTTGACGAAGAGGTGAGCTTGCAGCAGGGGAGAGATGACTGTAACTATCTATGAATGGAAATTGCTGCTCATCAAACAATACATGTCTGCTCAGATAGACTCGTCCTGTTGGTGAATAAAGGCATCTGTAACCTTTGTATTGTTCAGAATATCCCAGAAACACACAGAGTAAGGACTTAGGATCAAATTTATTTTGGGCATACGGTCTTAAGTATGGGTAACAGGCACAACCAAGAACACGCAGAGCAGTGTAATCTGGTTCACGATTGTTAAGCTTCTCAAAAGGGCTGATTTTCTCATCAAGGACCGAGGAGGGAATGAGATTTATCAGAAAGTTTGCAGTGGTGAAGGCGTCTACCCATAACTGTGCAGGAAGATGTCCTTGATACATCATTGACAAACCCAGTTCAGTGATGTGGCGATGTTTTCTCTCAGCAAGCCCGTTCTGCTCTGGAGTATGTGGGCATGAGACTAGATGCTTGATCCCACACGTAGTGAAATGAGAGAGAAGGTGATTATTCACGAATTCTCCTCCCCCATCGCTTTGAAACATCCCAATTTTCTGATTGAACAAATTTTCTGCTTGTTGTTGAAAAGCTTTAAACTTAGAGACAACATCAGACTTGCACTTTAAGGGATAAATCCAACTAAACCTTGAAAAGTTGTCAATGAATACAACATAATATCGGAAACCTTGAACAGATTGAACTGGAGCAGGACCCCAAACATCACAATGTATCCTCTCAAGGGGTTTATTTGCTTGAAAGACAGACTCTGAAAAAGGAGGTTTGCTAGACTTTCCTAAACGACAAGCTTCACATACAGATAAACTAGTTTTATTAATGGTGATAGCCTTCTTGGAGGAGAGATATTGCAGAACTTGTTGATGAGCATGCCCCAATCTTCTATGCCATATCAGATCCGTCACAGCCTGTTGCCAAGATGAGTAGTAGGCCAGAAACTGAGGATTCTCAATGCAGTAAAGTCCTTTAGTTTTGCTTCCCTGGCTGAGAAACTGTTTGGTTGCTTTGTCCTTGACATACACATTAGTAGCATCAAATGTGAATTCACAAGGATAATCATCTGTGAGTTTGGAAACAGAAAAGAGAGACTTGGTAATGTCAGGGCATACTAACACATCATTCAAAGGCAACATACCTGAGACAGTAGGCAAAGCTATGGATCCGATGTGAGTGATTGGCAAGAAATCTCCATTCCCGACTATGACCGAGTCTGAACCTTCATACGGAAGAGCTGAGTGGAGGTGTTGTGAGCTATTGGTAACATGATGGGTTGCTGCAGTGTCAGCGTACCATTCATGACCATGTTCACTTGCCTCAGAGACTTTCATTGTGGTCATAGCTTGCTTCATCTCGTCAATGTTGTAGGTTTGGTCAAACCTCTTGTAGCACTTAAAGGCAGGATGTCCAAATTTGCCACAGATTTGGCATGTTTGTCTTTGATCCTGTGTAGGGAAGGAGCTGCAACCCGCTTGTTGACCAAACTGTTGGGGAAAACCGCGACCTTGAGTTGAGTAAGGACCACGGCCACGGTAGACGCCTCGGTATGAACCTCTACCACGTCCAGAGTATCCCCCACGGTTCGTGTAGTATGCTTGATGTGGAGTGGAGTCAGGAGTGAGTTCATACTTCTGCAACTTGTCGTCAAAGCCAATGAGCTTGTACATCACGTCTTCAAAACTTGGACCAGGAGGTGTGTCCATAGAGTCTTCAATGACAGTGACGATAGACTCATACTCACGTCCAAGACCATGTAAAACTCCAAAGATCTTCTCTTGTTCAGAGATTGGGCTTCCAATAGAGTCTAGCTGGTCACAGAGAGACTTGATTTCTTGCAGGTATTGAGCGAGAGTTTTGGAGCCTTTAGTAGTGGTTTGTATGCGACGCTGGATATCAAGTTTTCTAGTAGCCGAAACTCGATTGTACTTCTTGGCGAGAGAGTACCAGATCTCCTGAGAAGTGTGCAACCCATAGACACCTTTGAGTGCATCCTCGGAGAGTGAGCCAATCAGCCACACCATAATGAGTTGATCCGTTTGCACCCACTTGAGAAAAGCTGGATTGGTCGTTTCTGTAACTTGATCTCCATTTCTGACGGTTAGCGTAGGAGGAGGTCGAGCAACAGCACCGTTGACGTAACCCATGAGAAGCTGACTGTTGAGGAACTGCTCGAACTGAAGCTTCCATGATAAGTAGTTCGTGTCATTTAGCTTGAGGGTAACGACTTGAGTTATGGAAAGAGTAGCTGGTGTGAAGACAGGATCTGGAGCCGTCATGGCTCTGATACCATGAAAGCAGATGAAGAACTTTGAAGAAGATAAAACTCTTTACTTAAAGTTCAAAATTAAACACAAAAACTACCAATTACACAATATATAGAGTTCTTGTAAAGCTTAACCTAATGGAATATTCACTCGAATATTCTTTACAGCTGGAATGTGTACTCTCTACACCATCTTTTGAAGCAATCTAAACTTGTTTTCCAACTTAATGTTCTCTGCAACAGAAGCCGTACATGTCTCCTCTTTTCCGTATGTTTTCTGTCTGGTCAACTCTGTCGAAGATAATGTTGACTGATTAACTTGCTTCTCTTTGGGCTTGAGTTGTTTC
>KE153572.1:0-10430 GCA_000411075.1 Sisymbrium irio | reverse complement strand
GATTTTGGTACCGTCGGACTCGTCTCGTCGTCCTGAATCCGATGGTGGTCTTAGATCCACGAAATTACATACGGTTAGAAAGTCATGGCCGAAATACTAAACGATTCCAAAAGAAACAATCTGAAAACGGTTTATGGAGATTACCTTCGACGGATTCTGATGCTAAAATGGCCGATCTAGAGGATGGCTGAGACAGATCCACGAGATTACTTCTGGACGGATTGATTTCTGCAAAGATTCTCCTTTGTTTTAGGTTTTTGGTGAAAAGGAGAAAAAAAGATAGGCTATTAAAATAAGGAGACTAGGGTTTTTGGCACCTTCACTTCTTGGGCCTTCATGGGCATGCGGGTCTGGGTCATTACAGATATGGTATGTTGTCAGTCTCTTTAAACCCTATAAAAATTTTATGTTTTGCCGGACTTAGTATTACTTATTATGTGCATTGATTTTAAACCTACTGATACAAGGTGAGAACATAAATGTATCCAATTGTCACATCCTAATGACATAGATTTTTTCTGTCATTGTCTGGAGTTTTACTTATGTTTTCCTTAAGCTGTTTTCGATTGGTGTTGTAACAGTTGAGTTAAGAAACCAAAGATGGAGATGTTCCTGAAAAAGTGGTGGTTTATCAGCGAGCAAACAAGGAGGTAATGGTTCTCTGCTGTTTTCGTAACATATAACTTCACTTTTTGTGTTGCAGCTTCTAAACGTATATGCGGCCAAGTATGAAACTGGTGGGAAGTTTTGGCCAATAGTACAATCCAATTAGTCGGGCTTAAAGAGCTTCCATTGGCATCTTCTTTAACAATTGCCCTCCCGATTCTCAACGTCCTTTTCAGCATCTACTGCCAGAGACGATTCTTACCAAATTTCAAATCTTATACTACCGAGGTATATGCTTTGGAGATGTGGATTTTGGAGACCATTGCTCTTTTTCCAGAACTGTTTGGAAACATAAAGCTGACTACTTTGAATCACATTCATGATCCATAGGCTACAAACAGAGCATAGTGCATAGTCCTTAGGATTTAGCCGGGAACAAGAACCTTATATAGATGTTCAAGTTCTGTATATTGCTGAATGAATAGAATCGTACAACATACAACGATATATATACAAGCTGAAGAGAATCTAAATAAGAGAATCTAAATAATAGATCCTATAAGATATGATAATATCTTCTATACGCCCCCGCAAGATGAACGTCCGGAGGCAAGTCCCATCTTGAAAGAATGGTCAGCTAAGAGAGATCTGGACACTGGTTTAGTCAAAGCATCTGCAAGCTGATCCCGAGACGAAATATGAGCAACCCGAAGAAAGCTACTCTGCACTAGTTCCCTAACAAAGTCATAATCCAGAGCAACATGTTTCATTCGAGAATGAAAAACAGGATTCGCAGAAAGATATGTAGCTCCTACATTGTCACAAAAAATCACCGGCTCTATCTTAGATTTGATGCCAAGTTCATTCATGAGAGCTACTATCCACTTAAGATCAGCTGCAGTATCCGCAATACACCGATATTCAGCCTCTGTCGAAGAACGAGTCACTGTCTTTTGTTTATTGGAAGACCAAACAATCGGATTAGAGCCAAGATAGACAATGTTTGCACTTGTAGAAGTGTAGTCATCACGGTTCCCCGTCCAATCTGCATCAGAATAAGCATGAAGAGAGGAAACATTGTCTCTGCGAAGAGCAATACCAAGATCACGTGTACCCGCGAGATAGCGCAGAACTCGTTTTGCACCTAGAAGATGGAGATCAGTAGGTTGATGCATGAACTGAGAAAGCTTGTTGACCGAGAAAGCTATATATGGGCGAGTAAAGTGCAGATATTGGAGACTACCAACAATTGTTCGATACTCAACACCATCAGAGAGAAGTGTGCCGGAAATGAGTTCAAGATGATCAGTAGAAACCATAGGCGAGCTTACTGGTTTAGCATGAGACATATGTTTTTTGGCAAGAAGATCTGTGATGTACTTCCGTTGTGTGAGTAACAGACCCGATGCTGTACGCTGCACATATCCTGACAACATACCGCATGACCTAGTACCATTAGAATCATAGGTTGCTTGATAACTGGGCTAAACGTATCCTGAAAATCAATACCTGGTCGTTGGTGAAAGCCTTTCGCAACCAAACGCGACTTGAACCGCTCAACAGAGCCATCAGGCTTCCTTTTGGTGCGAAACACCCACTTGCAACCGACAAGATTGTAAGAAGGATCTCGGGGGGACAAGGTTCCAGGTCAGGTTGCGCAGCTGCGAGTTAAATTCTTCTGTTGCTGAAGCTCGCCATCGAGAATCTTTGAGAGCTTGCGTGATACACGCCGGTTCGTCATCAGCAGCAAAAGTCTTATACTTGGACGTGATAACCTTCTGACCCACAAGTGTAAGACGCTGACCGATTTGACAATGTTTTTCTTGCTTATTGTAACCATAGCGTGCTGATTTTCAGTCACCGGTGGAGATTGTGATACTTGTGTGCTGTCAAGGACAGGGTCGTCAGCAAGAACATTGGTCGGCAATGGTAAATCCTGCGATGAGACAGGTTCATTGGGAGATGCAGGCATTGTGTTATTCGGTTCAGAATCCGTACCAGAGAGCTCAGTGCGAGACGATGGAAGCGGTGGCGCTGCCGAGACAATGGTGACTGGCGGGCACCAGGGGTGGAAAGGTGTGTCAGGGACTGAAGAAACATGGGAAAAGAATGTATAATTTTTGTCAAAGGGGAAGATAGTTTCGACAAAGTGAATATGGCGAGTGACAAATAGCTTAGAAGTGGTTGGATCAAGACATAGATAAGCACTCTGAGTTAAGGAATAGCCAAGAAACACACAAGGCTGGGATTTCGGTTAAAGTTTGTGATCGTTGTATGGTTTAATCCATGGGAAACAGAGGCAACCAAAAACTCTAAGTTTCAGATAGTTGGGCAAGATACCAAAAAGCTTTTGATATGCCGAGAGAAAATCAAGAGTGGGTGTGGGTTGTCGGTTGATCAAGTAAACGGCAGCTGAGAGAGCATAAGGCTAATATGAAATGTGGATGTGTGCATGAGATAACAATGGTAAGCCAGTTTCTACAATGTGTCTATGACGTCTCTCGGAAAAGCCATTGTGTTCTGGTGCGTGAGGAGGAGTGGTTAGATGAGAGACACCATTGGTGGCAAGAAATGCTGCAAGAGCAATATACTCGCCCCCGTTGTCAGAGTACAGGGTTAGGAGTTTGGTTTGGAACCAATTTTCAACTAGAGCTTTTCACCTGATAAAAACTTCTTTGACATCAGACTTGCGGCACAAGGGATATAACCAGATGTAGTGTGTGAAGTGATCAACAAAAATGACATAATACTTGTAACCATCTGAAGAGAGAACTGGAGAAGTCCAGACATCCGAATAAACAAGTTCAAGTGGTGCAGAGGAAGTAAGTGAAGACGAGATGGAAAAAGGAAGCTTATGGCTTTTGTTTATTAAGCAATCAGTGCAATGAATAGATAACAAGGACTTTGAGTCAGAAAGCATAGATGGAGAGACAATTGTTTTAAGTATTGAAATAGCATGATGTCCTAATCTAGAATGTCAGATATCTAAAGAAATTTTGGTGGTGGCTGAAAGAGCAAGAGCTGGAACAACATCTCGACTTGGCCACACATATCCTCCATCTTTAACCGGTCCCGTTACCACTGGAGCTC
Source organism: Sisymbrium irio (assembly GCA_000411075.1). Taxonomy (NCBI): domain Eukaryota; kingdom Viridiplantae; phylum Streptophyta; class Magnoliopsida; order Brassicales; family Brassicaceae; genus Sisymbrium; species Sisymbrium irio. Next base: position 6,734 of record KE153572.1, on the reverse strand, counting down.
TCGTGAACAGATCCTTTACCTGAAACACATTTAGAAAGAATTCCACAGAGACATCATTATCAGTACATAGCCGATTGACTGATACAAAATTTTTAGCAATCGCAGGAACATGAAGAACGTCATTACGAGCAAAATCACGAGCAGGAGATTGCAGAGAAGAAGAAGACGAGTTACTGATATGTAAACCTTCTCCATTTCCGACTAGTACTTCCTCACCACCATTGTATGGAGTATGAAAGGAGAGGTTTGCCAGATCAGAAGTGATGTGGTGCGATGCACCAGAATCCATTAGCCAAGGTGATGTTGCAGGAGGTTGTGTCATAGCTGTGTAAGCATTAGGAGGATTGAAGTTCCTTGCCTGTCCCTGAGGTGGAGAGAAACCGGGCTGCGATTGTTGATGTGATACCATTCAAAATTGTGGACACCTCCTCGCACTGTGTCCTTGAGTACCACACGCCTGAAATTTGCAAAGATATGGCCTTGGAGTTCGTTGGTCATTGTTGTTTTGTTTGGAGAAGAATTGATTTCCATGCACAAAATTGTTGTTATTGTTATTGGAAGATCGCCAGTTTTTGGATCTGCTTTCAGCATGATTTACAGTGATAGGTAGAGTTGAGTGTGCAGTGGTGAGTGATGCCAAGGTAAGCTCCCTGTTGATTAGCTTCTCATGTAGCTCATCAAAGGGGATTGGGAGATCACAAGCATGAACAGCATCAATGATAGGTTTGTAATCATCTGGGAGTCCGTCAAGCACAGCATCAGTGATATCTTCTGGATTAATGGGATTTCCAAGAAGGGCGAGTGCATCAGCCGTAGCTTTAATCTTCTGCATAAAAACCTCAATTGTGGCGGTTCCCTTTGTGCAGTGTTTGAGCTGATTCTTCAGCTTTTTGATGTGACCACGAGTGGGGTTTGCATACGCCGACTCCAGAGTAGTCCATGCTTCAAGTGAAGTGACGGCTGTAGCAATGAGTGGTCGAAGAGATGTCTCAATAGAACCCATGATGGCACTGAAAAGTAAACTGTCCTGCCTCTGCCAAACGACAAAGTTAGGGTTGCAGGTCTCCACACCGGAATTGGTAATCATCTTCAGCGGAGGAGATGTGGAAGATTCGATGTATTTCAGGAGATCATAACTTCTTAGAAGAGATTTAACCTGAACATTCCATGTGATGTAGTTGGTAGAGGTGAGCTTTGTCACATTGATCATGTTGATCAAGACTACCACCTGAGGGGTGGTTCCGGAAGTAACATCGGTAACCAATGAACTTGATTCAGACATGGTGAAAAAATAAGGAGAAGAGAAATAAGGGATTGGAAATTTTAGGAACAGATTAGAGGTCCTTTGGAAGGATTAGCTCTGATACCATATAGATGTTGAAGTTCTGTATATTGCTGAATGAATCGAATCGTACAACATACAACGATATATATACAAGCTGAAGAGAATCTAAAGAAGAGAATCTAAATAATAGATCCTATAAGATATGTACTTATCATATCATAACATAAATATTAATAAGATATGATAATATCTTCTATACCTTATGCAGTTTCATATATAAAATATTAGCATAAAGTTTTATGGTTTCTGTTTCCATTACAACTTCTTCTCATAACCTTTGATATGATTTCATGTTGCAGTGTCTGGTGAACAAAGACAAAGCAGACGAGAGTGAGCAGAACATGTCTGAATTCTATTCGAAACTCGTCATTTCTTATCGTGATCCTGCACTTCCGTCATCGCAGTACTCACGGGATATCTCACCTGAAGATCCTCTGCTTCGTCATTCAAATTTTGCCTGAGCTTTTACAGTTCACTTTTCTTTGATTTTTGAAGTTTGCTTATGTTGTTGAAAGTTGAAAGAATATGTTAGAACACTAGACCCGGTAAAACATCAAAGGCCAGGTTTTTGGCACACAAAGTCAATAATGTACTACCCTATTTCTAAAATTTAGCATTTTTTGTTTCTAAAACACAAAATTTCTACATTTTTTATATATTTTCCATAAAAAATTGTAAGAATAGTAGTTGTAGTAATTAGATTACTATTTCTTAAAAGTTATGAAAATTGTTTATGTTTTAAAATAATTTTGTAATTGTTAATATTAATTTTTTCATGATTTATGTGAAAATCGTAGAAATTTATCATTATGAAAAGGAGTATAAACTATAGTAATATTACAAAAAATAATACCTTAATAATAATAAATGAGAAAATATAAGCATAATAAACATTTCAAAATAATAATTAGAAATAAAAGAATCACATCAAATTGTTCAACACAAAAATAACTAAAATGAGCAAAAAATGCATAGGCAAAAAGAAAAGACCGGCAAACATATTCACACCTTATTTAAAAATACGGGAAAAAAGAACAGAGAGGTATAATCCAGATGAGATCCCAAGGGAAATTTTTTTGAAATAACGAAAAAGTTAAAAAATTATACTAGCTGAAAGATAGAAAAAAACCAAAAAAAACTATTACGCAAGATATATAATTATTATTAACAAACTTTTAAAACACCAAATTTACACAAAAACATCATCATTGTGTCTGTTTTTAGAGAAGTTAAAAGCATGTTTTGAAAATAAAAAAAAACGGGACAAAAGACACTAAATAAATGACACAATACATATAATTTAGAGAAAAAAATATGAGTTTTAAATTTTTTTCTAAACTTTACAAGAAAATGAAACCATTCAAAAATCAAAATACAATTAAAAAAGCTATTCAAAAAGAAATTAATAACAAAACTGCAATAAATACGTAAAACTCAGCAAAAACATAGTACGTAAACAAACAAATTCTACAAAATATAAAGACAACAAACAAATTTTGCGTGTACGGAGTTGAACAGCTTACCTAATTTATAAAAATTATATATATGTGTGCGATGATATATAATGTATATGAAAATAGATTAAAATTATCAAAATAGTTCTTAGAGATGATGTATGTCATCTAATATGATGTACATATCTAAATATGTATCAACATAACATCAAAGACATAAATGTAATAAGAATTTATCTAAATTACACAATTGAATGATGAATTTAAACTTTGATTTACAATAAAAATCTGTCAAGCATATTTTAATTAATAAGGTATATATTGTGAAATTGAAAAACATTATATTTAAAATTGAAAAATGTTATGGATATTTTGAAATAAGCTTGAATATTTTTACATAGGAATTCTATCACCTAATTAGGAGAGAGAAAACAACAAATACTACTTTATTTAAAATGAAATTTTTTGTTATTGAAAGTATGCTAAAATTTAAAAGTATTAGGTGAAAAAAGAGAATTAGAATTATATGTTATCTAGTTTATTCAGTTACAATAATCATATGTTATTGTGTATATATAGTTACAATATTATAAATACTTTTAAACAGGTTCCGACTCCGGTTCCAAAATGGACTCCAACGAAGCTTCCGTGTTATAAAAATTTTCAAATTGATCATATTTTATAAAATATATCAGTTTTTTATTCATTCAATGTTTTTAAAGTATTATTTTATTTAATATAACAAATATAACTTGTGTTGTACTGTAGTTAATTTGTAATATATAGTAATTTGATCTATTTATATTGTATATAATATTTAATTATTTTATTCTTCTTTCTTAACTAATGTTATAGTTTTTTCTATATCTTTCTATTAAAAATTGATATTGAATCTATTTTTAAAGCATTTTAGTTGACAGTGTTAATTAAAATTTTTTTGAAGCAATGTATGATGTGTACTTGAGTTGATTCTATTGATATTTTTCCTCTCTTTTTTTTTTGTTCACAAAGATAATAAAACCGAGAAATTAATTGGTTGCTGCTTGATTGTTTGTGGTTTTTAGAATGGTTTTTGGTTTTTGTTTTTTTTTAAAAAAAATTTCATCCAATCAAGATTTTATTGAGTTCAATTTCCTAAAATTTAGGGAACCAGATTTTGGAAAACAATTATCATCTCTACATGAAAACCAAAATCCACGTTTCATGGATTTTTTCTTGGTTTTGGTTTTTAAAATTTTGATACTAATATGAAGAAGGTTTTTGAAATTCATAATTACTTCAAATCAATAAAAAAATATTAATTTATCTATCATCACAACCTAATATGAAAATTATGAATAAAATTCATAACAATAAATTGTATTGCACTTAACGGTAAAATAAAATTAAGTTTACCTATTTCAAATTAGATATATGAAAATAAATCTATGAAAACTTTTTTCTTGTTAATTTTTGGTATTAGTTAGTCATATTTTTAAAAAATTGATAAATTAATTTATAAAAACAATATTTTCTGTTTAATATAATGATATAATTCTTATTAAATTGAAGGAAAAATGGACTGAATGGATAGTTTTTGAATTTGTAATTGCGATTTCGGTAGTTTCACCTTAATGTCTTGCGATTTGGGTACTTTTTCATAGGGTAGTTTACTGTTGAAGACCAAATAATTATTGCAGCTCGAATCATAAAGGGTTCAAAAATTTTGAAAATTTTCGAAAATTTTCAAATTTACTTTTAACATTACTATTTTTCCTCAAACTTTTACCAATAATTTTTTATACATTTTTTACAATAAAGTAATTATTAGCTGCGTTGGAACCATTGATGTTAACACGACGGAGAAGATACCGGCGAACTAATTTTTGAAGTCGAACTATTTCGAGATGGACAAATACTGCTAATGGAAGGTTCTGGGGAGGCTTCTGATTCAGCTAGAGCATTACAAAGTGGGTTCCGCTTAAGCACGGTGATCTCGAGGGAACACGATAAGACTCTCGTTTGGAGGCTATGCCAAGGAGCGGGAAAAATCGATGAAGAAGGCAGTGGGCGGCAATTCTTTACGAAGTGTATTTCGCATGGAAACCCCGAGGCGATTTACTATGGAGCATTGCGGTTAGCTGTTTGGTATGTTGATTTTGAAGGGTGTGTCGACCTTTTGCATTCATTAGTCCCAGCATTCGACGATGCATCAGCCATCTTTAACGTTTGCGTTGGTGAAACGGGTAAGGCGTCAAAAAATTTCAAATGTTCATGAAACACCATGCATCTCTAACTTCAGATAAGGCGAGCTGGCTTGGTGAGCAATTGAATTGGGAACTAACATGGTTTGATCGACCGTACATGAATATATACTTCCCAAGCTTTAAATTTCCTAACGACGACAACATTAAACTCTCTGACTGTACTTTCGAGCACGAGCCGGCAGGTGATGATGCATGCAGCAAGTGCAACATATATTTGATAGCACGCTGTGTTTTCAATATGATATAATGCACTGAGTTGCAGGCTGTGAATGTGTGTTTTAAGTTGATGTTTGTTTTCAGTTAATGTGTGTTTTCATTTAATATGTGTTTTATGCTAATGTTGTTTTGTGATGTTTATATGTTTGAAGTTAATGTGTACATCTCTTGAACTAATGGTGTCCACCTAATATTATTGTGCGTCCACTGTTTTAAATTAATGTATCTTCAACAGTTATTGTCCGTACACCTATTGTGTTATCTTGATCTATTCGTGTCCACCTAATATTTTTGTGTGCCCACCTTCAAATAATGTATGTTCAACTGTCCTTTCACCTATTGTGTTCATCACTTGAAATAATGGTGTCCAACTTATATAATTGTGTGTCACCTTATAGTATGCGGTCACCCTATAATGTTGACTGTCCACCATACAGTATGTGTTCACCTATTAGTTTGCCTTAGAGTGTTATCTTAAATTATTGGTGTCCACCTCGTATTTTGTGCGCTTTTGTGGGTCCATCTTCAAGTAGTCAAGTATGTGTAATTATACTGTAGTCTGTCCACCATAAATTAATTGTACACTCTTATCTATTTTAATGAAATTGTTCTTCAATTTTGAGGAAAACAACAAGAAAAATAAAGAAACAAGGTTCCCAACGGACAAATAAAACACAATGCTCCAAAAGGACCTTAAAGTTTAATAAAAGATGATATTTAAGATTTAGGATGACAACAGAAAATTGAAACAAACAAGGATCCCAAATGACAAATAAAACACCAGTTTTGCAAAGGCCCCATAGCCTCATGCCTCTGAACGCAAGGGTCACTGTTATTAATCGACCGCCTGAACTGCTCTACCTCCGGCAAGCGTGGATTGAACATGAAGTAAGATAAGCCAACCTCGTTCTGTAGCAAGCGATCTTCATCAAACAGACCTATAGTCCTATAGATCCTCTACATCTTGAGGACCACTATCACCTCTCCACGACCCCTCCTGTTTTCCAACCCTCTTGGAATGCATAAGCTTGGTGCCCAGTTACAACACATTTTATCTCACTCTCACTATTAAGTTTTTAAAAAAATATGTCATGTACAATGATATAATTGTTATGAAAAAATATTGATAATCCAGACTCTGTACTTACATGTTGTCCCTTATGTAACACACCATCTTTGGTGTTTCCGGCCGTCGAAATGGATTCTCTGGACAGTCTCGGCCTTTTCCTTTCCATCTACACTAACCTTATCTCTCACAGGTAAAGGCAAAAGATCAAGTGGAGACAAAGGGTTGAAACCATAAACAATTTCAAATGGGGAGTAAAGCGTAGCAGAATGCATTGAATGATTGTACGCAAATTCTACATGGGCTAAGCTTTCCTCCCAAGTCCTAAGGTTCTTCTTAACCACGGTTCTAAGCAAGGATGATAAAGTCCTATTGACCACTTCTGTTTGACCGTCAGTTTGTGGATG
>KE153571.1:27436-43339 GCA_000411075.1 Sisymbrium irio | reverse complement strand
AACAAAGCGGAATTATATTCACCCACACTTTTATAATCCAGGAACCGGAGATTCAGCCATTCATGTTTGGCTTTTGGCAATATCACATATTTCTGGTGATCAAATCTCTCTTTAAGAGATTGCCAAAGATCTGCAGGATCCTCTTTTGTGATGTATTCATTTTTTAAACTGTCGTGGATATGGTGGCGTAAAAACACCATTACCTTGGCTTTAGCCTCATCCGACATTGATTCTTTCTCATCAATGGTTTTAAAAAGACCACTCGATCTCAAATGCATTTTTGCATGTGATGCCCATGTCATGTAATTATTTCCAGAAACATCAAGGGAATTTATATCGAGTTTTGCCAAGTTTGACATGATTTTTCTATAAGCAATAAAACAAATTTTATTTAAAATCATTTTGATAAAAATACAGTTTATAAAAATACTCTCAAATAATCAAGCATGCAAAACAATTCAATTCAACAGCATGCAACTTTATAATTTGAAAGAAATTGAAATATTTTAAATGTTACCTCTTTCTGGAAATCGGATGGAAGGAAATGATTTGAGCAGCGTGACGGTATGAGACGTTTGTGCTCCTTCTGGAAATCGGATGGAAGGAAATGATTTGAGCAGCGTGACGGTATGAGACGTTCGTGTTGACAACGTGTTGTGAAATATTGAGGTAGGACTATAGAATATAAGTAAGACTATAGCACACTACTTAGAGAGAGATCTTTTACTTGTAACTTATGAGTTATATTTCTTATAATTTTATAACAACACAAACCACCTATTTATAGTGGTAGAGGAGAGATTAGATGATGACACCTAACATGGTGACTAATCTCTTTACAAGATGACTTCTACTAGAAGATGACACTTAGCACATGATTAATACTTTACAATGACACTTGTCCATAAATGATGAATAATCACATATTTCATAACACATTTATATTTTTGTTGTTTTTTTAGAAAAAAACCAATTAGAACTATCATTGCCAATTTGCTATATTATCTAATCAAATAGAGAAAGGAAAACTATGAATATAATCAAAGGAGAGATTGCATCTTTATGTTACATATAGAGATCCAAAAATAATAAAATCATAACTATTAGAGATTATGTAAATTAATGTCTAAGCTGTCGTTGATTTAGTACTAAGTTGTTTAGATAATTGTTATTGATGCATGTAGTGTATGTGCGATGGTTTTGCTCAAGCGGGAATGATGCTGGTTTTGCGCTTGATGATCCAGCCTCTACAACAATACATCCATTGCATACTTTCTTTGACAAAAATGTATATTCCAGTGGAGTTTTTTGCAACCTCAATACTGAAGAAGTACGGACCCAAATCAGCAACGCCGAATGTAGCACAAATGATTAAGTCATCTACATAATCAGAACATTGAAACAAGTCTCGCTGTTCTGATACGTAAAAGAGAATAATGTAACCGAGATTGTTTAAATCCTTATATCTTACAAGCTGATTTTAATTTTGAAAGTCAACACCGCGGTGCTTTCGAAGTCGACACACCTTAGAAGTTCGAACGGCATGTCACTGACATGATGTCAGTAAGTTGCTGTAACCTCGGAAGACAATTTCATAGACTTCTTCATCCAAATTTCCATGTAAAAAACCCTTATGCACACCCGTAAATGAGAAGTCTAATCAGATTGATTAAATTAGCCGTTTAAGGCTTACCACAATTTGTTACGTTATGTACAAGTAAGATGATAAAGGTGCCAAACTATCTACGTAATAAATTGATTATAAGCTATTACATGGAGGCAAATCAAGTTTCCATATTTGGATTATGTTGAACAAATCCATTGAATGGATATCTTGATGAACAAAGTAATGAACAAAGAAGGAAAATAACTTTTACTCTTATTCTCGATAACCAATTTGATTCTATTACATTTGCTATATAAGGAAAAGAAGAAGGATATAGAGATAAGATAGCTGTCTATGAATAGGAAATTTCCTAAGCAATTTCCTTCTTTACAATAGCTGTAATCGTACTAACGGTCTTCTTCTTCTCTTTTGCAGAAGATGCTTTTTTCTTTGTCTTATTCTGCACTGGTCGAGTGGGCTTTGTGATGGACTTCTCATCTTGGGCTTCTTCTGTGCTTATATTCCCCCTCATACTTGGTGTGGGTGGGTTCAACACGCCAAGTTTACTGCGTAGGTCAAAGTAGACACGTTTTGCAAGTGACTTAGTGAAGACTTCAGCTGACTGCTCTATTGCAGAGATGTGTGTTGTTTCAATCAGAAGACGAGCTACCTGTTTCTTGATGTAGTGGTAGTTTGTGTCAAAATGTTTTGATCGATTGTGAAGCGCCGGATTGGTGGACATATATACAGCCTAGAGATTGTCACAGTAGACAGCAGTAGGTTGAAGTTGAACTATGCCAATGTCTCGGAGAAGTGAGGAGAGCCATGTGATTTCCCTGGCTACAGATGACAGAGCTTTGTACTCTGCCTCTGTTGATGAGTATGAAAGAGTTGGTTGCCTTTTTGCCGACCAGGAAATCAGGTTTTGTCCAAGTAGAACACAAAATCCTGTCGTCGATCTTATAGTTTCTTTGCAACCTGTCCAGTCAGAGTCGTAGAACGTCACAGAACGCGGAAAGAACAAGCTTTGTCTGCTTCTTCATTGTTGAACCAAAGTTGAGAGTGCCTTTGACACACCTCAGTATTTGTTTGAGCAGACTGAAGTCAGCGACAGTAGGAGCATGCATCCTTTGACATACGAAGTTTAAAGCAAATTGTATGTCTGGACGTGTGATCATGAGATACTGAAGTTTTCCAGCTAAATTTCTGAAGTATGTAGGCTCGGAGAACAGAGCAGAGTTCTGGTGATCAGACTGTTGAGGCAATGGTGTTGGCATGGGATTGCAATCCTCCATTTCTGCACAGCATAATATGTCTTTGGCATAAGAACCTTGATGCAAGAACAGGCCCTTTTCATCTGGTTCAATTTGTATTCCGAGAAAATACTTTGGCTGTCCCAGATCCTTCATCGAGAATCGACCAATAAGAGCTGCTGAACCATTTTTTGATTGCTCCCGGTTAATAGAATATCATCAACATACACCAGCAGTATCAGTGTTTGACCTCTTTGATGAAACGTGAATAGAAAGGGATCAAAGGTGCTGCAATGGAACCCAAGTTCCAACAAAAAATTGCTGAAGGTATCAAACCAAGCTCTCAAGACTTGTTTGAGTCCATAGAGAGCTTTAGTCAATTTGCAGACATGATTTGGTTTCTCTTGATCCACAAAACCCGACGGCTGGTACATGTAAACTGGTTCTTGTAATTCACTGTATAAGAATGCATTGGCGACATCAAGCTGCTTCACTGACCAATCATTTGCAGTGGCTACATCCGACACCAATCTGATTGTAGCCGTTCGAACTACAGGACTGAATGTCTCCAAGTAATCTACACCCTCTTCTTGATCAAAACCCTTGGCGACCAACCTTGTTTTGAGCTTGTCAATTGTACCATTAGAATTTAGTTTTGTCTTGAATACCCATTTTGAGTGGAGAATGTTCATATCTGGAGTAGGTGAGACCAAGTCCCAAGTGTGTAGCATATGAATTCGTATTACCTTCTCCATTACCTGCCTTTGCTCGAGTTGTCATGCTGTGTGTGTTGATTGGGACAACTTCTTCTGCTTCCTCTACTGCCTGCTCATCTTTTTCCTGATTTCCCATGTCATTGACATCAGTAGGAGCCGCATCGTGACTTCCACAGGCTGAGTTGGTAAGATATATGGCTTGTTGAGGAGCTGAACTGATGGTTTTTGAACTTTGTCAGTCTCCATCTGCCAAGCCTTCAAAAGTGGTGTCTGATAATGTGGAACCAGTGATTGATATCTATATTTGACAGGGAACAGATTCTCATCAAAGATCACGTTTTTTTTAGAGATAGAATTTTCCCGTCGGAGCTGTAACCCAAGAAGACAAACTGCAGAGACTTAGGATCAAATTTATTCTTGGTTTGATCACTGAGACATGGATAACAAGCTGAACCAAACACACGCAGAGAAGCATACTCAGGCTTCTTCTGAAACAGAATTTCAGATGGACTGCAGTTCTTCAGCACCGAGGAGGGAAGGCGATTGGTGATGTAGTTGGCCCTAAAGAAGGATTCCACCCAGTGTTGCAGAGGTGTATTTCTCTGAAACATCATAGCTCTTCCTAGCTCAACCAAATGCATATGTTTCCGTTCGGCAACCCCATTTTGTTGAGGCGTATAAGGACATGAGATGTGATGATGAACACCACAGGCACTGAGATGATCCTTAAATGTATGACTAGAGAACTCTCCCCCTCCATCACTTTTAAAGACCTTAATTTTAGTGTCAAGTTGATTCTCAATCATTCTTTGAAAGGCAATGAATACTGTTGCGAATTCAGACTTTTGTCTCAGAGGATAGAACCAAGAGAAACGCGAGTAATCATCAATAAAGACCACATACTAATTAAGTCCTTGAGTTGATACAATTGGAGATGGTCCCATAGATCACAGTGAACACGATCTAGAGTATGTAAAGTTCTAGAAGTAGAAGAAGAAAACTGAAGCTTTTAAGCTTTCCCCATCTGGTAAGGCTCACAAACTGGGGAAGTTCTGCTCTTATTGACTTGAATATCCTTGCTGAGTTAGAGTTGTGGAATAATCCTGGGATTTGAATGGCCAAGTCTGAGATGCCAAGTTGCTTCACTTACTGCACACTACCGATTGGAGAAGAAAGCCACCAACTCCTGATTTTCCAGCATATAAATTCATTTATTGCGAGTTCCCTTGGTCACCACTTTCTGAGTGGGTAAGTCAATCACACAGCATTTGTTAGCAACAAAATAAACCCCACAGGGGTAGTCATCGCAAATTTTGGACACTGAGAGCAAGGACTTCTGTATTGAAGGGCAGACTAAAACCTCATTGAGAGGTAATATACCTTTCAAAGAAGAAATCATGGTAGAACCAACGTGAGTAATGGGTAGATATGTTCCATCATCCACTAATACAGTGTCATTACCTTTGTAAGGAGTAACAGTCTGCAGATTAGAGGATGACGAGGTGACATGAGCTGAGGCAGCTGAATCAGGATACCACTCTTTCCCTGTTTCATCGGATACACGGAGAGTGGAGAATTCTTGATCCTCTACTTGATAGTTGTTATCAAAGCGGTTGTAGCACTTTATGGCAGTGTGACCAGACCGTTCACATATCTGACACACTGTTCTCTGGCCTGTAGCCGGAGATCCACCTTGGTGTTGAACAAAGCCTCGTCGTCATGAAGAGTACCCTCCTCGACCTCTTTGAGGAGTAAAGCGACCTCTTCCTCTTTGGTTAGGCACGTACTGTGGAGAATATTGGACAGAGATCTTTCAGTATTGAAAGTGAGATGAGAAGTGGCAGCTGCAGCATCTTCATAGGACTGGAGCTTATTGTCGAAGCCTTCAACTTCATAGACAACGTCGTTGAATGTCGGTGTCGGAAGTTTGCTCAACGAGCTTTGAATCACCATAGCAATGGGGTCATATTCTCTGCCTAGACCGTTGAGAAAGCCAAATATCTTCATGGATTCATCCATTGGTTTGTCGATGGAACTAAGAGAATCACATATGCTCTTAAAGTCCCGACAGTAAGCAGAAAGAGTCTTGCCTTTCTTGGAGATGAGTTGCAGGTTTCGGCGAAAAGAATACTCACGAGCAACACTCCTTTTGTTGAAGTTTTCAGCGAGAGATAACCAAATCTGACGAGAGGTGGTCAAAACTGTGGACATGACCGAGAACCTCTTCTGACAACGTACCAAACAACCACGAACGGACCAGCTGATCCATACATAACCATGACTTGTACTCTGGGTTTGGAGCAACGCTAGTATCATCACCATTGAAGACACTAATCATCGGAGCTGGAGCAACAACAGCACCATTGACAAATCGATGAGCTTTTGACTCGACAGCAAAGACTCAAACTGAGTTTATCACAACAAGTAGTTTCCGTCGTTGAGCTTGAGTGTGATGAAACTTGTGACATGAACACTATCAGGAAAAGGGTATGGAGCCGCCATTGATTAAATGTTAAGGTTTGAGGACTCTGATACCATGAACAAAGTAATGAACAAAGAAGGAAAATAAATTTTACTCTTATTCTCGATAACCAATTTGATTCTATTACATTTGCTATATAAGGAAAAGAAAAAAAGATTTAGAGATAAGATAGCTGTCTATGAATAGGATATTTCCTAACCAATTTCCTCCTCTGTAATAGCTGTACTCGTACTATGGTCTCCTTTTTCTCTTTTGCAGAAGATGCTTTTGTCTTTTTTTTCTTCTGCACTGGTCGAGTGGGCTTTGTGATGGACTTCTCATCGGCCTTCTTCTGTACTTATACTTTAAACCTCTGAATCAACTTGGACCCCAACAACTCAAGTACATGACCGTCCTTAGATTCCTTAGCCTGCTTCGTATTACGGGAGGACGATGAGGAAGAAAGACATGTAGTCTGAGAAATGGATCTGAGATTGTTACAGAGATGTTGATTCATCGAACAGAGAACTTTGTTCCACCGGCAAACGCCCAATTGGTCTTTTAGTGTCTCCACGACTCCGATACTCGATGCCACCGTCCATGACTTTCTCGTTGCATTCATCTTTAAAGCGACTGAATGAATAGTTCAAGAGGAACAAAACTCTCTTTTGTATGCTTTGCTTGATATTTGGATTTAGATATGAAGTTTGTGAATTTGCAGATGAAAGATAATGGGTGATCGCGTGGTTGTTTATAAAAGAACACAAACAGACAAAACTGCCGTTAAAACCTAAAATAGATGCGTTAAGCTGATGGTTTTCTTGGTTTCTATCGGTTTAGGAGGTGTTGATTATCTTGGATGTTGTTGTGTGATCGTTAGATAAATCTAGTTTATATTATTAAAAAGGATCATTTTTTTCAACAAATTATATATAAACTAGAAAGACTGTTTTATCCAGCTTGGTGGTATCAAACTAGTATAATAAGTTTCCGTAGTGAGAACTCTAACTCTGCATACTAAATTGTCTGTTTTCATATTTTTTGCACGTAGAATCAGCTTGATGAAAATTGGGTTGTAAAACTCCTTCCACATATAAAATTCCATTAAAACAGGATCATTTTAAAAATATTAGTTGATATGTGATTTACAAAAAAAAAACTAAAAGTTTATTGAAAGAACAAAATAAAAATTTCATTGATGTGTGGTTTATGAAAAAGAACCTTTAAGGGATTTATTGGATCCATTGATTTTAGAAAAGTTTAATAGGATTTTGATTTGCAGAGATTTGAGGGAAATTTTGAAGCTATGAGGATTTTTTTTTTTTTGAGTTTTGAAAAATCATTAAGATTTTTAAGTGTGATTCTTTATAACAGAAAAGAAAATTATATGTGATTTATAGAAAAAGAATTTAAAATTGGATTTTTGTTAATACACTTTTCTTCCTCTTCAACAATGATTTTGATGACGACGACATGAGAAATTGTTTCTCAGGAGTTGTTATCAAGTTCGATGATGGAAATAATAGAAATTCAAGCTGAATTTTTTAATCATGAGTCTTGTTCAGAGCCTTAATACCTAAACAGTAAAAAAATTATGAAAATATAAAACATAGTAAAAACAAAGCATTCTAGCTGTGCATTGCAGATCGACGTCAAAAATAAAGCTTTAGGGTCCTAAAAACTTACAATTTGTTATTCCGAGCATGAATAAAAAATTGCTCGTGTTTTGACCATCCATAACCTGGCTTGTATTCTTGTTCAAATTTGGTGATGGCACGGTAAAATGCAATGAAGGATTAAAGAATCTTGTGTTTTATGAAAGCCTTAACAAGCTTAGAGCAGTGTTTTGTGTGACTTAGTAATGATCATCACGCTACTAGTATCACAATCTAATATATACGTTAAATAAAATTCATTTGAAGAATTTGGGAAAAACAAACCCAGAACCAAATAAATAATGATCAGCAACTTCGATAATTGACAAATAATTAACTTTTTAGATCGACTCACCAAGAAAATTTGAGGAGCAGAATGCAGAACAGCTTCAGAGTAAACACCACCTATTGGTTTATTCATAGCCACGATCCACGAGCCATTTTTCTTGGTATAGCAAATCGTCTCTTGTGAGATTAAAGAGACTTGAATTTGAAGAAACTTCCATTGCTCTTCTGAGTTCAATGTCTTTCGAAATTGGTGGAGGTGGAGCAGAGGTAGCTTCCATGGTTTTCAACTTTTTATAAGTTCAGTACCAACTACAACGTCATTACTAAAGTAGAGCGACATAATCCACTCCTACACTTATTCAGAAACAAGGCTTGAGAGACCATTATTTATTCTTACATGATTTATGTTGTTGGCTTTTGATCCTTCGGACAACATGTATATGTGTAAATAATGAAGGTGCTCAAAATGAATTACTATCATAAAACACGTGAAAATAATTAGGATAAGTCCAAGTGTGAAAAGAGAAAAGAGTAGTAAAGCATAATATATGTTAACTACATTTGAAAGAGCAAAAACAACAAATCCACGGAAAAAGTTGGTGTACTTACAAGTATGTTACCTTTTTAAGAGGATTGATGGTATTAAAAATTAGTTGGACTAAATCAATTGCTTAAATAACTTTGTAATATGGAGCAAACTAGCATTCCACTACTATATAAGTAATGAATACGAATATGCAAAACAATGTTGAACACACTGTTCATAGTTTCTCAAGTTTATCCAGTTCTATATGGAAATTTGTTATAATATCTGTGTATAGCTCTTTAAAAAAATTGTTTTAATAGATTGTGGTTCATCTGAAAACAGAACTGATGAATTTGTTCAGTTTTTTGTGGAAAATATTAATGTTTTGCGTATCAATTTCATCTCAAAAGAGGTAACTTGTATTATCTATTATCTCAAAAAAGGTAATTTATATTACCTCATATTGTTTTTTCTTGTAATTCCTCTCTTTAATCTCTTTTCCTTTGTTTGACCAAAAAAATAAATCTCTTCTCCTTCCTCTCTATAAATGTCATTTTCTTCTTGTAACCTCTTCGTATTTCTTTTTGTTCTTGTTGGGATTTATATTTTGTATTTTCTTTTAATCATTCCTCTTTAAATCTGTTCTCCTTCCTTTTAATTCTTTTATCTCTTTACATTTCTTTCTTCTCTTTTCTGTGCCATAATCTTTTTCTTCTTTTGTCCCTCCTCTCTTCCTTTTTACTACGGCCTTTATTATCTTCCTGTATTTTCTTTTAATCATTCCTCTTTATAAATCTCTTCTCCTTCCTTTTAATTCTTTCTTTAAGAATCTCTTTACATTTCTTTCTTCTCTTCTCTGTGCCATAATCTTTTTCTTCTTTGCCTTTAATTATCTTCCTTTACAGTATATACCAACCCATCAAAGTCTTATTTTCCGTCAAACCTTTCGCTTTCGCACTCTCCACACAAAGTCATTACCCTTTACTCTCTCTCTCATCAAAGCGCCTTTCCTCTTCCACGTCTTTAGTCTTTTTTACTCCTTGGCAGCCAGGTACCATCGAACCGTGGCAAGTGTTTACTTTCTAATCGTAACACAACCACTTTAACCCGGGTTTGACGGTAACCACAAGTCCAAACTACTAAAAATTAACCGACCGTTCCGGTTTAGGCCGTTTAATCCTAAAATCTCGTCGACCTTTGTTTTTAGCTTCGGTACTTCCGGTTTATTACGGTCTGCGTGACTGAAAGTCGTCTATTCTTAATTATTTGGGCTTATCAATCACAGCTCATATATTTACGAACATAAAGGTTGTTTTGTAAATAAAACTTCGTCATTATTATTATTAAAACTCTCCTTCTCAGTAAAACTTTGTGATGAAAATGGCAACGAAGTCAAAACCCCATCCTCTCTCAGCACGCCGCTCCTCGCCGCGAACTCGCTCCGGAGCTGTGCCGGAACCTATATCCTCGCCGCGTACTTGCTCCAGATTTGTGCCGGAACTTAATTCCACCGACGACATTCCTTCAAGAACGCCGTTTTCCTCCAAGGCCATCACTCCCATCGTGGGAACCCAAAAGTCAGTGTCTTTATCTGATTGGTGGCTTACAAAGAAAGCAAACGAAAAGGGTTTACGCGTCACAGGGTTCGAATCAAAAGGTGGATCTGAAGTGAGGCAATTCTCATCAGGACCAATCTCAATAAGACACGACAGTACAACTCTCGAGACATGTGATGGGATTACAGTTTGTGTCAGTGGACTCATCAATCGAACTCGTACTTTGCAAAACGGGTTTGCTTCTGAGGTTTGCAACCGTTTTCTTTTAGGGTTTCCGTATCAGTGGAAAGATTGCAGTGAAGAAGGATTCGTTGAGGAGGAGGAGAAGAAGCGTTTCACCGTTTCGTTTGATGATATTCCTGTGAATTGGTTGCAAGATGTTCTCTTTACGTCTTCGTCTTGCTTTAAAGGTGACATCTTGCATCATGTTGTTGACAGTTTAAGAGGTTTCGTTTGTCCTATGAGTGAGAATTCAGACAAAGAATGTGATAAATCAGACAAGGAGTGTGAGAAATCAGACAAGAACTCTGAGAAATCAGACAAGGAATGTGAGAAATCAAGAATGGATAATGATGATGAGGAGGAGAAGAGTGTGGTTCCAAGTGTTGTGGGAGTGAAGACTAGAGGGATGCGTAGGAGAGAAGAGAATGAAACTGCCACCATTGGGAAAAGAGTCCACACGTTGTCCAAGAAGAGATCAAGAGAGAAGAGTAAAGGTCAGAAATTTCTACTGAATTAAGAAGCTTCAACAACATTGTTGTTTAACTCAGTTTTAACAGTTGTATAAGCTTGAATTTGTATTTGTAGGTTTTTTATTTTCTTTTGGCTATATCCTTAGATGTGTTATTTGGATCATATAACATGTTTTGTACCTAAAAAATGAAGTCAAGATTTGATATTGTTAGGCTATTTAGTCTTTGGTATCATTATGCATCAATAATCAATCATTATGTCGTGTAAATCCTCGTATGCTATTGGAGAAATACAAGTATGATTTAACTATAAGAAATGAATAGGAAAACAGAAGAGAACAATGTAGATCATTTGTTTTATCACATCTAATTTGTTATTTGTCAAAGGAAACATCCTAAAAATGTGGTTGATCAAAGGATCCACCAAAATACTCGGACATGTCCATTACACACGGACAAAGACTACTTCTCTCTTTGTCTGATCCTGAAAGTCTCAAAGTTCTAAATTTTACACCTACATCACATTGATGAATCGGCCATGTTTGAGCCTTCTTCTTCTTCTTCTTCTACTTCTTCCTTAGGACAAAAAATATGTTGCAGAGAGCAGCGAGCAATGCATATTCATGGTGGTGGGCCAGCCACATCCGAACAAAGCAATCCAAATGGCTCGAACACAATCTTCAAGGTGCGTTCCAAGTTTCCTTGCTTCCCATTTTCACCTAAAAATAATGTTCTTGATGTGTGTGTGTCATTGCTTATTCAATGAAGATTATTAAGTAAAGAGTTCTCTTGTGTTTTAGATATGGAAGAGAAAGTAGAGTATACTCTTAAGATCATAGATGAAGATGGAGACACTTTTGCCAAAAGAGCTGAGATGTATTACCGTAAAAGGCCAGAGATTGTTAATTTCGTGGAAGAAGCTTTTCGATCATACCGTGCATTAGCTGAACGCTATGATCATTTATCTAGAGAGCTTCAAAGCGCAAACCGCACAATCGCCACAGCTTTCCCTGAACATGTTCAGTTTCCTTTGGAAGATGATGATGATGCAAATGAAGATCACGAAGGAAATCCGCGGAAACCGCATCTTCATCTCATTCCCAAGGGAAGCAACATACCTGAAGTCCCCGAGATTCCAAAGAAAGAATTCAGGAGTCAATCTATGATGCTGTCAAGAAAAGGACCAGCTGGTCTGAAAAGGACAGTATCTTCTGCTTTAGCGAAGCGAGAAGCGGCGATTGTGAGTTCGGGATTGAGTAAAGAAGAGGGTTTGGAGGAGATTGATAACCTTCAGAAGGGGATCTTGGCGTTGCAGACAGAGAAAGAGTTTGTGCGGAGCTCGTATGAGCAGTCTTATGAGAGGTATTGGGATTTGGAGAATGAAGTGACTGAGATGCAGAAGAGGGTTTGTAACTTACAAGATGAATTTGGTCTTGGTGCTCCGATCGATGATAGTGACGCTAGAACGTTGATGGCAAGCACCGCCTTGAGCTCTTGTAAGGACACACTAGTTAAGCTTGAAGAGAAACAGAAGCAATCTGTTGAAGAAGCGGAGATTGAGAAGGAAAGAATCACTACTGCTAAACAAAGGTTTGATGCATTGAGGAACAAATTCGAGAAAACGGAAAGTGGTGATCATGATGAGTTCATCAAGACAAAAGAACGTCAAGAAGAAAATGTAACTGATGTGGTTCAAGGATCGAGCTATGAATCTGAGAGAGATGATTCAAATGAGAATCTGACTGTTGTGAAGCTTGCGGAGAAGATTGATGATCTTGTGCAGAGGGTTGTTTCATTGGAGACCAATGCTTCGTCGCATACTGCATTGGTGAAGACATTACGATCAGAGACAGATGATTTACATGAACATATCCGTGGTCTAGAGGAGGACAAGGCGTCTCTTGTTTCGGATTCGACGGATATGAAACAGAGGATAACCGTTCTTGAAGACGAGCTGAGTAAAGTTAGAAAGTTATTCCAAAAGGTGGAAGATCAGAACAAGAGTCTACAGAAACAATTCAAGGAAGCAAATTGGACTGCTGAGGATTTATCTGGCAAGTTAAAAGATGTGAAGATGGATGAAGATGTCGAAGGAGCCGGAATTTTCCAGGAATTGCCAGTTGTTTCATCAGAAGATTCTCGTGATGATCTAAAGTCAATCTCAAAGGAGACAGGAACGAGAAGTAGTGTTGAGGGAAGGAAGAAAGATGCCAATGCAGTTAAAGAGATTGAAGACATTGAAGGAGCTCAAGAAGAGAAACCTGAGATTAAAGATTCGTTTGCTTTATCAGAAACAGCAAGCACTTGTTTCGGAACAGAAGGAGAAGAGCTGGTAACGGAAGACGAAGATGAAGAGACACCAAACTGGAGACAGTTGTTACCAGATGGCATGGAGGATAGAGAGAAGGTTCTGTTAGACGAATACACATCAGTACTAAGGGATTACAGAGAGGTAAAGAGAAAGTTGGGTGACGTCGAGAAAAAGAACCGAGAAGGATTCTTCGAGCTGGCATTACAGTTGAGGGAACTCAAGAATGCTGTTGCTTACAAAGACGTGGAGATTCAGTCATTACGCCAAAAACTCGACACGCCAGGGAAAGACTCTCCACATCAAGTAGAAGGAAATAACCAGTTGGAACATGATCAAGGACAACGTGAAAGCGTGAGTATCTCACCAACTTCTAACTTTTCGGTTTCCACTACACCGCATCATCAAGTAGGAGAGATGAAGAGAACACCTGGAAGGACAAAGTCAAATGAGGTTAGGGTGAAATTTGCAGACGTTGATGATAGCCCGAGGACAAAGATTCCAACTGTGGAAGACAAAGTGCGTGCAGATATTGACGCTGTCTTGGAAGAGAATCTCGAGTTCTGGTTAAGATTTAGTACATCGGTACATCAGATACAGAAGTACCAGACAACAGTTCAGGATCTTAAATCAGAGCTGTCGAAGCTGAGAATCGAAAGCAAGCAACAGCAGGAATCTCCACGAAGTAGTAGTAATCACGCAGCTGCATCAGAGGCAAAGCCTATCTATAGACACCTTAGAGAGATTCGAACAGAGCTGCAGCTATGGTTAGAGAACAGTGCAGTTCTTAAAGACGAACTCCAAGGAAGGTATGCATCGTTAGCTAATATCCAAGAAGAAATCGCAAGAGTCACGGCTCAGTCTGGTGGTAGTAAAGTAAGTGATTCAGAGATTAGTGGTTACCAAGCTGCAAAGTTCCATGGAGAGATACTTAACATGAAACAGGAGAACAAAAGGGTGTCAAGCGAACTTCAATCAGGTCTTGATCGTGTAAGAACGTTGAAGACAGACGTAGAGAGGATTTTAAGTAAACTGGAGGAGGATCTTGGGATCTCAAGTGCAACAGAAGCAAGAACAACTCCGAGTAAGAGCTCTTCGAGTGGAAGACCGAGGATTCCATTACGGTCATTCTTGTTTGGTGTCAAGTTAAAGAAGCATAGACAACAGAAGCAATCTGCATCATCTCTCTTCTCTTGTGTCAGTCCATCTCCAGCTCTGCAAAAACAGTCTAGTTACGTTAGACCTGGAAAGCTGCCTGAATAATTTAATCTGTCTGTTTATTTGCCTTTTCCTTCCTTGTTTATTAGCTTTTTTGTCTTTGTACCAAACCTATTTGCCAATGAGATGCAAATCAAACTGTATCTTCTTGCTTTCACTGTTATTTTATTAGACTTTGAAAATCTCTTTGGAGATTCTAAAGTATATTAAATCCATAATACTAATTAGTAGTGAGTACTACTGTACATCGTCATATTCTTGTTCGAGTCCTAGGAAAAACATCAATAAAAACACTAAAACAATGCAGCAAATATAAACTACAACCCCTTCTTCTCGGTCCCTGTCACGGTTGCAACATCCAGACTTTTTCCTTTACTAGCTTCGTCCTTGGGTTTTGATTCAGCCTCAGCCACAACAACAGATGAAACCGTGGTACTGCTCTCTTTTTCAGGTGGTTTAGCCGACGACGAACTTTTATCGGTGCAACTGCCGACATCGGTCTCAAGTACTTGGTCTTTCTTAGGCATACGACTAGGAGGAGTCTCAACTTTTGTGGCCACCGGCTTTCCTGTGCTAATCACTGGGATTGTTGAGATAGTTTTATTTGGCTGGAGTGTTGTAATTAACGGGCCTGCTTTGCTTCCCTGAGTTTGCTCTTTCTGTACACCAACCGGCTTGGTGGTAGTAACTGCCGCTCCCGCATTTGGCTTTTGTGAAATTACAGTAGCCGCTGGAACTCTCTGTACGGGGGCCAACCTTGACGTCGCAAAACTTGAAGGAACTGAATTATTCTGAATTGTAGGCCCTTTGGAGAAAGGAGCCATAGGGGAAGGCTTATTAGAAGGTGAATATATCACGTTTATTGGGCTTCCATTAACTGCGCTATTTATATTTAAGGGTCCGGCGGCAGCAACACTCTTTACTGGCTCAGCAGCCTTCGGTGCTAATAGAACACTCGCTGGACGAGGCGAAGGGGCTGCAGGAGCAGTTTTTACAGGCTCAGCCTTTGATGTTGATATGATACCTGATCGACGAGGCAAAGAGACTGCAGAAGCGGGTTTTACAGGATCAGCCTTTGGTGCTGATATAATACCTGATGGACGTGGCAAAAAGGCTGCCGAAGGGGTTTTAACAGGCTGAGCTTTTGATATAACACCTAATGGACGAGGCAAAGAGGCTACCGAAGCAGCTTTTACAGGCCCAGGATTCAGTGAAGATGATATACCTGATGGACGAGGTAAAGAGGCTGCCGTAGCAGCTTTTGCAGTCTCAGCATTCAGTGCTGATGATATACCTGATGAACGAGGCAAAGAGGCAGCTGAAGCGGCTTTTACAGGCGCAGAATTCGGTGCTGATGATAAACCGGATGGACGAGGAAAAGAGGCTGCAGAAGGGGGAGCTTTTACGGGTTCCGAATTCAGTGTTGATGATATAACTGATGGACGAGGAAAAGAGGTTGCAGAAGGGGAAGCATTCTTTACGGGTTCAGCATTTGGTGTTGATGATATAGCTGATGGACGAGGAAAAGAGGTTGCAGAAGGGGAAGCATTCTTTACGGGTTCAGCATTTGGTGTTGATGATATAGCTGATGGACGAGGAAAAGAGGTTGCAGAAGGGGAAGCAT
>KE153571.1:0-16108 GCA_000411075.1 Sisymbrium irio | reverse complement strand
TATTTATATTTATGAATATTTTATCATTATTATTAATCTTGAGGACTTTTTTTTTTTTGTTCAAGAGAGACTATAATGCAAAATTCAAAACATTTTAAAGATAGATTTGAAGTTTTAGTATTGGAATAGTGAATCCTCAAATCTTTATTTTAAAGATATTGCACCCTTAAAATGAGGGTCTGGGTTGTAGATTCACGTCTATGGCCATATTTTACGATCAAGCCCACGTAAGGTCGGCCTGAAGAAAGTTCACCTGTATACGCTCAGTTCGAAGAGCAATATAGCCGGACCAACTTCCACAGTTATTATTAACGATCATGATAGCTGGCCAAAGAGACGACGTGCCAATTTCAACGAAAACGAATGTTGGAAGAAATATAAGGAAAATTGGGCCTAATAAGAATCAAATGAGGTAAACAGTACATGTCAATTTGAGGAAGGTAAATCTATAAGCACTCTTTGAACATTCCACGAGAGGAAATGGATTCTATAAAGAGAAAGTTATGTCTTTTAGATTTTACTTCATTTGATCTCTACATCTGATTCTTCCAATGAGCGTAAAATCATTCTATGTTGTCTGATTCTTCCAATGAGCGTAAAATCATTTTGGGAGACAATCGCAAATTGCTCCCGAACGTCATGTCTAAATATCCATTCAATTAAAAATCTCCACAAAACAATATTAATTTCTAGTTATGCATGTGTTTCTTCTTCAGGACAACTGTTAAATATGTGTGTTTAGTGTTGTTAATGACTACAATGATATATATATTTTTTTTCTTTTTTTTTGAAAAACTACAATATGGTCTAGCTCTTTTACAAGCTTGGCACGCTTGCATTTATGAAATTTGTAATGAAAGAAACCGCATGTTTCATCAAGGCAGTGAAGGCACGACTCTTCCGCATAGAAGAATCTTTCACAAAGTTCTCTCCGTGGTTAAAAACAGAGCAAATGCTCTGGCTCTACTACTGTACATCAGCACTTCTCCATAGCTGGACTGGCTTGCCCCCTAGCTCCGCCTCTTCATCGTTGACCATTATTGTCTTCCCTCTTTCTTAATGATTTTGGTTTGGTTTGGTGTGTTTTGTTGCCTAAATCTCTTTTCAATTACTGAGTGTAGTTTTTTTTTTGGTAATACCCCGGGAGAAATTCCCTGATTTTATTAAAAGAAAAGTAAACTACAACTGAATCTGTCTTGGATTAGAAACTCCAAGTACATCATCACTCAAAGTCGCAGCACAAATCGCTGAAACGACATCAAACACATGTAATCCTAACGATAATGAAAAAGAAAAGTTAGCTAAACCATCAGCGAGGCTATTAACTTCTCTGTAAACATGCGAGATTTTGACTATCCAGTCCGTGTGAGAAAGCCATGGCACAATCGTATCAGGAAAGATAGTGGATGTGTATCTCGAACACCCTCCTTGAGAAAACCCACCACTAGCTTTGAATCCACATCTAATTCCATCCTCGATACCTAATAATTCCATGTAATGCATAATCCATAATAGACTCCCCAGAGTTCAGCAAGGGGTGCCGTGCAACAACCGATATGAAAAGCAAAACCATTACACCATTCGCCTGCACTATTCCTCAAAACACCACCCGCAGCTGTAAGACCAGGATTACCACGAGAAGCCTCATCTGTATTCAATTTTAACCAACCCATCTGCGGTTTCACCCAACCAATCATACATTGTACCCGCTCACCTCTCTGTCCTTTATCCGTGAGAGCAGTAAATGCCTTATTAACCTCCCGAGTAATGTTTCTGATAAACTGAACCCTATCTTTACACCTTCGATCATTTTCATTCGATCAATTACTGAGTGTAGTTGGTGTTAATTTATTTTCCTTGAGTTGGTGGTTCTCTCAACAATTCCCTTTGTAAACTCTATTTAATTTATTCAAGAAAATCCTTTGTCAAACAAAAAAAGAAACAAATTTATGAAGAAGTGAAAACACTTATTATATATGGGTTTGGTTAATGTTCTATACACGCCTTGTTTAGCATAAAAACCAAAAGCTACAATGATAAATTCGGAATCATCACATGGTTTTAAATCAAAAGAAATGATTTAAAAAGAACATCACTTAACCTATACATTAGATGATGATTTAAAAGAAATGATATAGTCATCATATACATTAGATGCACATATCAAAGAATATCACTTAAACGTTAAACCTACCAGCATGAGCGGTCCCAAATAGATCGAACCCCTTTATGAAGCAAAAATGGGTTAAATCGACACATATAACAAAAGGAGGAAATAACAAAAACATTTACAAAAAAAGGACTAACTTTTGTAAATTCCAGATACTTGTCTGCACTCTTTCGTTTCTTACAGATTCCAGAATTTGGGGGAAAATGCTCCGCTCCGATATGGAATCATAAGAAGACTTGCATAAGTGTTTGATTCTTCTCAGTGATCCAAGAAAAAAAGAAACCGTTATGTTCGAGCTTCGTAGAATCTCTCCTGAGATCAAAACCGTAAAAAGATCTTGAATCCGATCATTGATTCCGATTTCGCAATGGAATCTCACACTATCTCAGAATCGCCTCCAAGCTCTGACGCAACTGCTTCTCATTCGGTACGCATTTCAATCTCTACAGCTTCGTAAGTATTGCGATTGCTTGAGAAATGGATAAGAACGTAATTTCATTAATTTTTGTTTGTTGTTGGTGATTGCAGCCGAGTGTATCTGTGCTTTTAGATGCGCTTGAGAAGTCTGTATCAACGCCAAGGATTGCAAACGGTCTTTCACAGAGACTGTTACGCTCGTTACAGCTTTCTAATGAGAATAAGCTCTCTTTCAAGGCCTTGAATGGAGCTTGTCGTGTGCTTAGGTTGGCTTGTACTCAAGCTAAAGAAAGTAGGAACTCTTTGTCTGTTGTTGGAGCTTTAGTAGAGAGTAGTGACACTGGAAGTTTAGTTGATTGGTTTGAGTGTATGGAAACATGTGTTGGGGTTTTCACAGAGTTTTTCTCGTCATCAGCTGATGCGAAAGTTTATGTTTTGCGAAGCTCTGTTTGTGTTGATTGTCTTTTTGAGCTGTTTTGGGAAAAGGTCGTAAGGAATAATGTGATGAAACACGTTATTGATCTCTTGAAGGTATTTTTTTTTTAAGCTCTAGTGGTTTATGATGATGCTTCTGTTGATTGTCTGTTCAGCTTGGTTGGAGAGTGATTAGTTTTTTTTTTTAATCCGAATTTTCAGATCAAGCCTCTGTGTGAGGAAGACAAAACAGCAAAATTACAAGTGTGTTCCAAATATCTAGAGACGTTCACTCAAGTGAAGGAAAGAGAAGATGATTTTGTTGACTTATCTGTTGATCTATTGACGGGTATGAGGGATTTGATCAAGACTGACTCCAAGGTATGACTCTAAGTATCTAGAAACATTCACCCAAGTGCTTGTAACTTTTGTTGGCATCATCTAACTCCTGTTGTAGCGGCTTATCTTTATTTGTTGTGCTGTCTAATTATTTTTCTCTTCTGTTGTTTCGTCCCTTCAGTATTACCAAGCCCTATTCCGTGACGGGGAGTGTTTCTTGCATATTGTCTCTCTCTTAAATGGTAATCTCGATGAAGCAAATGGAGAGAAGTTGGTGTTAAATGTCCTCCAAACTCTAACTTCACTGCTTGCAAATAACGATGCCTCAAAGGTGACTCTTCTGTTCTTTTGCGTTTCCCTACAATAAGGGTCTCTTAAAATGGCTTGTTCACTTATCACCTTAGGATGAGAAAAATAACATGCGGTTGATGGAAGTATTAGATTTTTCTAGCATATTTAGCGACATAAATTTATTCTGTAAGTTTTCTTTTTATCATGTTAAGTTATCTACCGATTAGTAGATCTCTCTGAGTTAAGTTGGATCTAAGGGTCACTTGCATTAGTATAATTTACTTTTTCCACTGCTTCCTTTTGTGCCCTTCAGTTTTCTTTTAAAGCCCTTGCTGGCAAGGGTTATCAGACACTGCAAAGCTTATTGTTGGATTTCTTCCAATGGCAACCTACCCAAAGACTCCTGGATGCTCTACTCGATATGCTTGTTGATGGCAAATTTGATGATAAAGGCAGTGCTCTGATAAAGGTAATGCGGTTTTTTTCGCCAGTCAATGATCTCTTTGTTATTTTATTTTATTCCTAGTTGATGGTGGCTAATTCTACTGTCCTGTTTCCATATTTAATTTGTTTTTTCCTATCCAGAATGAAGATGTTATCATACTTTACTTAAATGTACTTCAGAAGGTTGGTGCAATTCTTGTTACTTGGATTTGCCTTTTCCCATTTCTGGTTTTGGGATATATCCTTACTATAAAGTTGTATAATTTGGCAGAGCAGCGAGTCTTTGCAGTGTTATGGGCTAAATTTGTTTCAGCAACTCCTTAGGGATTCCATATCAAATCGTGCTTCATGTGTTCGGGCAGGAATGCTCAACCTTCTTCTCGATTGGTTTTCTATGGAAGATGCTGAGAGTGTTATCTTGAAAATAACACAGCTAACTCGGACAATTGGTGGCCATAGTATTTCTGGGAAGGATATACGCAAGATCTTTGCCCTTCTTCGGAGTGAAAGAGTGGGTAACCAACAGAAATACCGCTCACTGTTATTGGCTTGTCTGTTGTCAATGCTGAATGAGAAAGGACCAACAGGCTTTTTTGACATGAACGGGGTTGATTCTGTAAGTATTTGTCCCACAGTGACAGTTTACATGCGTAACATCTGCGTGTTATCGTACAACTTGTTTCAAAAAAGTTCTAGTTCATCATTTGTTTTAGCTTTTTTTTCGGTGAAATCAGTTTCCAGTGTTTAATTGACGGTGCTATAGATGCATCTGAACATGCCGCCAATTTAATTGGTTAAAGTTTAGACATCTTGGGGGCTTAAAACGCTTTTAAATTTTTGAAACCAAGAAACAGTGTTAGTTTATCGGAGATATTGATGCTAAAGTGTTACGCTTTTCTTGTTGAGTAGATAAACTTTGACTCTTTCTTGATTCTGACATCTTGCCTTTTTGGTAAATTATTTTTCATTCGCAGGGAATTGTAATTAGAACACCTGTTCAGTGGCCTGTGAATAAGGGGTTTTCCTTTTGCTGTTGGCTTAGGGTAGAAAGCTTTCGTGGAGATGGTAAAATGGGTATCTTCAGTTTTATGTCAAAAAATGGGAAGGGCTGCTTTGCTGCTATTGGGAACGATGGATTGTCTTATGTTGTAAGACAAATGACATGACTTTTCTGGTTACTTTTTTCATTATATCTAATTTCTTATGCCTCCCCCTTATACGATTTTCTTCATTTTCAGTCACTGAATCTGAAACGGCAATGTGTAAATGTGCACACCAATTTGGTCAGTAAAAAGTGGCATTTTATTTGTGTTTCCCATAGTATCGGAAGAGCGTTCTGGGGTGGTAGCCTCCTGAGGTGTTATGTTGATGGGGAGCTCGTGTCATCTGAAAGATGCAGGTGATTCCAGATATATTGTTTTGTACTAATTTTATCAGGGCTTGTTTTAACATCCTTAGAATTATTGACTACTCACGTTGAATAATGTTTGGGTGCTCCATTTTTTCAAATTCTACAGTGCTTGATTTTATTATCTTTGTTTCAGCTATCCAAAAGTTACTGATGTACTTACCAGTTGCTTCATTGGTACAAGTGTCACGTTGCCACATATCCAAGATAACGAAGGCCTGGAATCTATCCGAGATGTGTTCCCATTTTTTGGCCAGATCGGTCCCATTTACTTGTTTAATGATGCCTTGTCTTCCGAGCAAGTCCAGGCCATTTATTCGCTAGGACCAAGCTATATGTATGCATTCTTGGAGAATGAGATGACTGGTTCCTTTTCTGATAATCCATTTCCTAGTGGTATTCTTGATGGAAAAGATGGGCTTGCATCTAAGGTTACCTTTGGACTCAATGCACAGGTCAAACCCCTTAAAAGTACTTCTTTGCTATCCATTTATGCCTATCTTTAATAATAAGTTTCTATTTCCTGTTCAACAAAAAACACTTTCCTTTTCTACTTTTAGGCGAGTGATGGTAGGAGATTGTTTAATGTGTCGCGGGTGTCAGATCATTTACAAGATAGGCTCGCATTTGAGGCCGATATTATGGTAGGCACTCAGCTATGCTCGCGGCGCTTGCTCCAGCAGATAATTTACTGTGTTGGAGGGATATCTGTTTTCTTTCCGTTGATCACACAAACTGATAGATGTGGAAGTGAAGCACTTCAAGAGGATAGTTCATCTATGCCTGCTACAAAAGAGCGTATGACGGCAGAAGTTATTGAACTTATTGCTTCTGTGTTGGATGAAAATCCAGGAAATCAGCAACAGATGCATCTTCTTTCTGGATTCCCCATACTAGGATTTTTGTTACAGTCTATTCAACCGAAGCAACTCAATCTAGAGACACTTTCATCCTTGAAACACCTATTCAATGTTATTTCAAGCTCTGGTACGTGTTGCGAATGCCTCCTTTTGATTTTCTGCAGCTAGTTTGCATCACTTCTGGTACCATATATTGCGGTTGTTTTTACAGGAAGTGGCAACATTTTTCTAATTAATTTTGTTTTGGGCCCCTTTTTTTAATATTTGAATGGGAATTGTTCATATAGGCAGATTCTCGCCCTTTTCTTTGTTTGCTAATTCAGTATTAAAGTTGTTTATAGATCAGGGGCTGGACAATTTTAAACGTCCTGTTATTTTTTTTTATCTCTATCCCAGGGTTTGCTGAGCAGCTTGTGGAGGATGCTATCTCTAGCATTTTCCTTAATCCTCACATTTGGCTCCATGCGGCCTATAATGTGCAGCGGGAACTTTACATGTTTCTCATCCAACAGCTGGATAATGATCCGCGACTTCTGGGAAGCCTTTGTCGACTCCCAAGAGTTATTGACATAGTATGGAACTTTTACTGGGAATCTGAAAGATACCGTTCTGCTAAAGGAAGCAAGCCTCTTATGGATCCAGCAAGAGGTTTTGCTGAAAGACCGAGTAGAGAGGAAATTCATAAAATTCGTCTCCTTTTGTTGAGCCTAGGTGAAATGAGCCTGAGGCATGTCATCCACTGTAAAATACACTTTTTCAGGCCTCTATATTTTATACACCTTTTTCTGTAGCTTAAAAGACATGATATGATAATCTTTTTTGAAACTTATATTCAGGTCCTTGCTCTCAGTTTTATTCAAACTTTTCCTTCGTATTTCAGGCAGAGTATCACATCAGGGGACGTAAAAGCTTTGATAGCATTTTTTGATACATGCCAGGATGTAGCATGCATCGAAGATGTTTTGCATATGGTTATCCGTGCCATTTCGCAGACATCAGTCCTTGCTTCTTTTCTTGAGCAAGTCAATCTTATCGGTGGATGTCACATTTTTGTCAATCTTCTTCAGAGGTACGTTTTTGTTATCTAACCAGCTTTTTGACATTTGTTGTGGTTGGGCTAGTACATGTATTGATTCCAAGTATAAATGAATTCTGCAAATCGGGGTGACTCTGCTGTTTTCTGCAAAGCCGTTTCATGTTACCAAAGTTTGGGAAAGGGGTTTGCTGTATATCATTGGACTAATTCAAGTGAAATATATATTTTATCTGCATGGGTATATGCTCCTTTGTTATGTATGTTGAAAAGACTGCAAAGATGACAAGAACCTGGCTTGTTGATAGAGGAAAGGCTCAAACATCATCTGTGCATGTTTTCTTTTGTTTTGTTACAATTCAAGTACTTGTACCTGTCAAGGTTTTGAAATATGTTGGCTGCTGAATCAAAGTGTGTTATACCAAAATCCTCTCATTTGGGAAACATATTGAGGTGTTGTGTTCCTGCTGGAACCCTGGATAAAATACTTTGTTTTTTGTGTGCATATAATATTTCTTGTAAAGGAAGCCTGTGGCATTAAGTAGACAGTTACATAGAAAACAAGTAGACTTTCTTAGCTAAAGCAATGTTTGTCCACGGTCTGTGGTAAAAATATTACCTGTTTTGACATTAGATTAGATCTGAGATAACTTTTTCCTCTATTTATGAGGTATACATTTGGGCTGTGGCAGGGATTACGAACCTATTAGGTTACTCAGCTTGCAGTTCCTGGGAAGGCTTCTTTATGATGTACCTTCAGAGAAAAAAGGACCTAGGTTTTTCACTCTTCCAGTTGGAAGAACTAAATCTCTGTCACATGGGCATAAGAAAATTGGTGGTAGAACGCAACCAATTTTTGTTGCCATGTCTGATAGACTCTTCCAATTTCCTCAGACAGATAATTTGCGTGCAACCTTGTTCGATGTTCTTCTTGGTGGTGCCAGCCCCAAACAGGTATCAGCTCAAGAGTGCTAATTTTTATCATCGTTTTTTTTATTGTCAGCTTTCCAAAAAAATTTGTTGGAAAATCATCGCGAGTTGTTTTGTTTTTGGTAGGTTCTGCAGAAATACAACCAAGTTGATAAGCAGAGAAGCAAAGCAAGCAACTCTCACTTCTTTCTTCCACAAATTTTTGTTTTTATTTTCAAATTCCTGTCCGGCTGCAAGGATGGATCAGCACGAATGAAAATAATCAGTGACATACTGGATCTTCTTGATTCAAATCCTATGAATGTTGAAGCTTTGATGGTATAGATGCTTATGACTGAAATTTGAGATATGCAAGTGATAAAACGCCAATTAATATACGAAAACGTTATGTGTAGGAATTTGGATGGAGTGCATGGCTATCAGCGTCAGTGAAACTTGATGTGATAAAGGACTACAGATCTGAGTTGCTTAATCATAATGATTTGGCACTAAATGAGCAACATTTTGTCAGGGGTCTCTATTGTGTTGTTCTCTGCCACTATATCTTATCTGTGAAGGGAGGTTGGCAGCAGTTGGAGGAAACTGTGAATTTCATACTCTTGCAGTGTGAGCAGGTAACTTATTCAAAAGCTGATTTGCCTTCTTATACCTTAGAACAAATTTGTTGTTGTTCTGTGCTTATTCTATTTCGTAACAGAATGATGCACCATACCGATCTTTTCTCCGGGATCTCTATGAGGACTTGATTCAGAGGTTGGTGGAACTCTCATCTGAAGATAATATCTTCCTTTCGCTCCCATGTCGCGACAATGTGCTATATCTCTTGCGACTCGTTGATGAGATGCTTGTCCGCGACTTTGGTAGTAGGCTCCTGGTATGACCTACCTACTTTTGGTTTTTCATTCTTATGATGCAGTTGATTGTTGAACTAAGCTGTCCTAAATCCTGTTGCTTGCGATTTGTGGAAGTTTGGTTGGAAATCTATGGGTTGGTATTTTCCACGTTCTCCAGTATTATTAGACCAGGTTGATGCTAATGTCTTTTGATGAATGTTAGATTATCTAGAGTAAGTTCTCCTTTCATTTATTCATTACCTGTACTCGCTATGAATAATCAGTCAGGGTAGTGAAGGTATTTAGTTAAATTATTCAGTGAAACATCTTGTATTAATTGAAACATCTTGGAATAACTTCATTATTTAAGGACAAAATCAAACTAACAAATGATTTGATCCAGTTCCCTGTTGCTGAAGAAAACGAATCTATGTTTTACTTTATAATAGGAACTTTCATGTCAAATGTTTTCCTTGCAGTTTCCGGCAAATAGTACAGATTTTTCAGAGGATTTATTACAACTTGAAAACCGTGAGGACTACAGTTTGGGTTTAGATGAGAGTTTCCAACGATTGTTGACGGAAGAAACCTCTAGGTATGTTTTTTTTCTGGATTCCATTTTATTGTCATATTGCTATTTACAGTTTTGTTAAAGGAAATATATATGGAGTTGATAAACTGCATAAAATTGTAACAAGATATGCAATCAATTCCTATGTGGATAACTTTGTACGCACTGAAACCAATTATAAGATACATGTATAGGTAGCATAACTTTTAACCCATGATTATGTTGTAGAGAACCATAACTGGCCTTCGAATCTAAACAATTACATGTGAGTTTGGGTACATCAGTGTTTTACTATCTTCAAGAAAGCCTATTACTTGGTTTCTCTCTTCACTGCTCTTAGTATTTCCAATTTTTTTTCTTAAGAAATGTTTTGCATCATATGTGAAGCTGCTTTAACAGATTGTACAACATTCTAGTATAGTGTTTAAAGAGAAAGCTTTCAGTGGCTGATCCAAAATATTTGCTGCTTGATTTTCTTGCTTCCTACTTTTGGTGATAATGTTATTTTCCTCATTCATTTTCCAGGAACACAGAAAATCAGCAGAATTGCAGCACAGTAACTGAATTAATGACTAATGAAAGATGGTGGAATTTGTATGACAATTTGTGGAGAATAATATGTGATATTAATGGAAGGGGTCCGACGAAGATGTCCCCCAAATCTTCAGCTACTGGTCCCTCTATTGGCCAGAGAGCAAGAGGATTAGTAGAGTCATTAAATGTTCCAGCTGCTGAAATGGCCGCAGTTGTTGTTTCAGGAGGAATAAGTAGTGCATTAAGTGGAAAACTTAACAAAAACGTTGATAAAGCTATGCTCTTAAGGGGTGAGAAATGCCCGCGAATCGTGTTTAGGCTTGTCACCCTTTATCTGTGCATGTCGTCGCTGAAAAAAGCCACTAAATGTGTACAGCAGGTGACCTCACTCCTGCCTTCCTTTTTATCTGCTGATGATGAACAATGCAAGAGTAGATTGCATCTCTTTATTGGGTGTTTGCTTTATGTAAGATCCCAGTATGGAAAGTTAGACGATGGTGCTCGTTTTCATGTCATATCGCACCTGATACGTGAAACTGTAAGTTGCGGAAAGTCCATCCTGGCCACCGGTGGTATGAGTAAGGATGACAGCTCTGATTCTGGTGGAATCTTTAAAGAAGTGGGTTCTATCCAGAATCTTATCCACAAAGACCGTGTGCTTGCTGCGGTCACTGATGAAACGACATACATGAAAACATTGATATCTGATCGTACTCGTCAAGTGCATGCCCTTGGTGAAAGGAATAATGAAACATTATCTTTAGAATCCAACGGCAAGAAAGCTTTTGATGATGAGATGCATGGCGTTTTAAAATCTGTTCTTGCATGGGATGAAAATAGACGAGTTGCAGTGCAATTAAGCCATGAAGAGCAACAGCAAAA
Organism: Sisymbrium irio; assembly: GCA_000411075.1. Lineage (NCBI taxonomy): Eukaryota > Viridiplantae > Streptophyta > Magnoliopsida > Brassicales > Brassicaceae > Sisymbrium > Sisymbrium irio. The sequence goes on along the minus strand of KE153571.1, from coordinate 4,982 downwards.
CGTTACTGAGAAATGGATTCACATGCTGCGATCTTTGATGGATGAGAGAGGTCCTTGGTCTGCAACTCCTTTTCCTAATAACATTTTAAACCACTGGAAACTCGACAGGACAGAAGATTCTTGGAGGCGTAGACCAAAATTGAGACGGAATTATCATTTTGACGAAAGGCTGTGCCATCCACCTTCTACTTCCACCGCCACTGAAAACGAGACTTCAAACATTATCAATGAAAGCAAGTCTGGTGTGATACATTTACCTGAACAGATGAAGAGATTTTTACTGAAAGGCATTCGCAGGATAACCGATGAGGGTGGCCCAGAATCCTGTGAGGAAAATTTATTGGATACTTCTGCAGAAATCCAGTTCTCCGAGCTTGTGAGAAGCAGCAGTGATCTGAAGGATGTTGTACAAGATAAAGTAGATGCCTCTTCTTTAGAAGTTGATACCAGCGAGGTACATGTTTCACAAATTTTGAAGTAGACGACAATACAGTGTGTATATATAACATGCTTTTCTTTTTTCTCAGGTTTTGACATCAGTTCCTTGTGTTCTTATAACTCCCAAGAGGAAACTGGCTGGTTCTTTGACAGTTATGAAAAATGTTTTGCATTTCTCGGGCGAGTTTTTGGTGGAAGGAACTGGTGGATCATCTGTTTTCAAGAACTTTAGCACTTCAAAGGGTGGTGATGTAACAAAACCTGACAGTAAACAGAACCTTGTTAAATGGTCTTCACCTTATGACGGTGAGACATCCTTAGATTTAGAATCAGAAAAAAGTAATCAGAAACCCTTAAAAAAGGTTAAGCGTCACAGAAGATGGAAAATAGGGAAGGTAATAAACATCAAACAAATTTGGTTTTATGCATGAATGACAGCGTATTTTGGTAATGTATTAATGAATATTTTGTTTGATAGGTGAAAAGTGTCCATTGGACGCGGTATTTGCTTCAGTACACAGCTGTAGAGATTTTCTTCCAGGAATCTGTACCCCCAATCTTTCTAAATTTTGCATCGCCAAAGAATGCAAAGGAGGTTGGGATGTTAATAGTTTCGACCAGGAATGAATTCCTGTTTCCGAAGAATGTTGCGAGGGACAGGACAGCAATGATTTCGTTTGTTGACAGACGTGTAGCTATAGAGATGGCAGAAACAGCCAGAGACAGATGGAGAAGGAGAGAGATTACAAACTTTGAATATTTGATGATTCTCAACACCCTTGCAGGCAGATCTTATAATGATTTGACTCAGTATCCTGTCTTCCCTTGGGTGGTGGCTGACTACTCATCTGAGACTCTTGATTTTAGCAAAGCATCTACATTTCGTGATCTTTCTAAACCGGTTGGAGCTTTAGATTCAAGAAGGTTTGAGGTTAGTATAAAGCACTAACATGTATTTAGTTTCTCAGATTAATGGCTTGAATGTAATGCGATATGATTAATTTTGTGTCAGATTTTTGAGGACAGATACCACAGCTTCTCTGATCCTGATATACCTAGGTATACATTGCAATCATATTCTCTATACCAAAGAGGCTTTTCCGTTTGCACCTTAGTAATTTTTATTTATGAACTTAATGCAGTTTCTATTACGGGTCCCATTATTCAAGTATGGGAAGTGTGTTGTATTACCTTTTGAGATTAGAGCCGTTTACATCCCTCCATCGTAGTCTACAGGTACTTGCTTCCAACTTTAACCAATAGCAAATTTCTGGAGTATATAATGAAACTGGTGAATACAGACAATATCACTTAATAGTTCCTTCTATGGCCCAGGGTGGTAAATTTGATCACGCGGATCGTCTTTTTCAAAGTATTGAGGGGACATATCGGAATTGTCTGTCCAATACAAGCGATGTAAAAGAACTGATCCCTGAATTCTTTTACATGCCTGAGTTTCTGGTGAATTCTAACTCTTACCATCTTGGAGTGAAACAAGACGGTGAACCCCTTGGTGATATTTGTCTACCTCCATGGGCTAAGGTATGCTTCTCACACATCCTCTATGAAGGAGACCGTCTATGGGATCTATTATTATATGGAGATTAGCTAGGTGCAGTAAAGTTACAATTTCTTTTCGTAGCGTTTGGGCGCTATTGTAGTGACATGGTTTGGTGTCCAGACATCCTGGATGTACCACCTCCATTCTTGCATTCTTCCATGAGAACTTAGTTAAGACTTAAGAATTACATATGCAGGGTTCTCCGGAGATGTTCATTGCTCGTAACAGAGAAGCCCTAGAGAGCGAGTATGTTAGTTCACATCTCCATGATTGGATTGACTTGATATTTGGACACAAACAGCGTGGCAAACCAGCTGTGGAGGTACTCATTGATTTTCTAAAACTACCTTATTTCTCGCCAGATACTAGTTGTATTTCATATTTCATTACCTTCTCTTTCTGTTTACGTGGTATAGATTTGTTTCTGATTGAATTTTTTAACTTTGAACTACAGGCAGCAAATATTTTCTATTACCTTACATATGAAGGTGCTGTCGACGTAGAAAATATGGATGATGAACTGCAAATATCAGCTATTGAGGATCAGATCGCTAATTTTGGTCAAACTCCAATCCAAATCTTCCGGAAGAAACATCCGAGAAGAGGGCCACCAATTCCAATTGCACATCCGTTGTATTTTGCGCCTGGTTCCATTAATTTGACTTCTATTCTACCTGCTACAACTAATCCCCCATCAGCAGTTCTATATGTCGGTATAGTAGATTCAAATATAGTTCTCGTTAACCAGGGTCTCACTTTGTCAGTTAAGATTTGGCTGACAACTCAACTACATTCTGGCGGAAATTTTACTTTCTCGAGCTCTCAGGTATGTTCTGTATCATCTCTTAAAATTCTTTCAGCTCGATATTACATTATACGACATTAGTTGAGGCCACTGTTACTGCAGGATCCATACTTTGGAGTTGGTTCTGATGTTCTCTCTCCCCGTAATATTGGAAGTCCCCTAGCAGACAATGTTGAACTTGGATCACAATGCTTTGCCGCAATGCAAACTCCACTGGAAAACTTTCTGGTTTCATGTGGGAACTGGGAGAACAGTTTTCATGTCATCTCCTTGACTGATGGACGGGTAGTCCAGAGCATCAGACATCACAAAGATGTCGTAAGCTGTGTTGCAGGTATGCTCTTTGTCCTCTGCTTCTTTTACCTGGTTGAAGGCGCTGTTACTTTCTTAGTGGTAGAAAAGCTTCTATTGTATGATGCTTGGAAAGAATCTAGCCAAAATTAGGTTTTTAAGATTGCTCTTCATTAACGATCGGAGTAATGGTAAGGAATAACATTAATGGGACTCGAAAACCACATACACCTACAAGCGAGGTGCTTAAACTTGTTCATTCAAATAGAGTACACCATTTGTAAACATTTTATGGTTTGCTATTTGCCAAGGCCACTCATGCCTTGCTTATTTTATTCATTTATGTTGCAGTGACTGCTGATTCGAGTATCCTTGCAACTGGTAGCTATGATACGACTGTGATGGTGTGGGACATTCTCCGGATGAAAACACCTGAAAAGAGGGTTAGAAATATGCACGCAGAAGCGCTTCGGAGAGATATCGTTCTCGCGGATGCTCCTTCTCATATTCTTTGTGGTCATGATGATATAATAACCTGCTTATACGTCAGCACTGATCTTGATATAGTCATCAGTGGGTCAAAAGATGGAACCTGTGTCTTCCACACATTGCGGGAAGGAAGATACATAAGATCTTTAAAACATCCTTCGGGGAGCGCAGTGTCGAAGCTTGCTGCATCCCACCATGGACGGATTGTTCTGTACGGTGATGATGATCTTAGTCTGCACCTCTACTCCATTAACGGGAAACATCTCGCTAGCTCCGAGTCAAATGGACGCATCAACTGTCTTGAACTGAGTAAGTGCGGCGAATTCTTGGTCAGTGCCGGTGACCAAGGACAAATAGTTGTGCGGTCTATGAACACCCTTGAAGTAGTAAGAAGGTATAACGGAGCGGGAAAAGTAATCACATCTCTTACTGTAACTCAGGAAGAATGTTTCTTAGCAGGGACGAAAGACGGAGCTCTTCTTGTTTATTCGATCGAGAACCCCCAACATCGGAAACCGAGCCCAATCTGGAGCATAAAATCCTGAACCGGATTTTTGATTGCATGTCGATGTTATTATGTTCTGTATGTAAAAATCTGTGTCCCATTATTCCATTGGTTCTCGATTCGTGGCTAATCTTGTGTTCCGCATGCAGAAGGGGACTTTACGAACTTTTTCACTGCCTTGTAAATGTGAAATATATCTCCATCTTAATAGCTTAAGATGCATAGACAATAGAGAGGTGTTAATTGATGTAACATTACCACATAGAGATAGTACAGAGAGATGTTTTTGAGAACTACATTTGCAATTTGTATTAAATGTTTTTACTAAGTTCGAACACAGAAGACGAATATAAAAAAATTAGTATTTGCATTATAAGAAAGTTCTGACAAAATATACAAATAAAACTAGTTTTATGGGAGCCTTACAAAAATGGACTCCTCAACTTGATCAATTGCAAAAATAATCATTATTTTTTCTCTCTCTAATAAATGCCACTTTCTTCCATTCTCACCCTTATGTCCATTAAGTAATCACTAAAATGCTATTTCTTTTAATTTAATTGTTATTATCTCGAAATTAATAATTACACTCACATTCTCATCTTCTTCATATTTACGAAAGTGTCACTATCATCAATTTTTCAACCACCATGAACAAACCAACTTGGAACTATTAATGCTTCAACCACCATCATTTGTGAGCTTAAATAACATCCAAATCACTCACAACATTCTTTTCTTCCATTTCCGCTAAATTTTCATCCCTAACACTCCATATTTGTGATTTTGCAAATTTCAAATGCTTTTATCGTCCGATCAATGGTGACTCTGACTTAAATACCGTGTGGGCTTTGGTGGTGGAGTCTTCAATTGACGTTCTGTGGGATTAACGA
>KE153569.1:132412-144514 GCA_000411075.1 Sisymbrium irio | reverse complement strand
CCTCCCACACCAAGTTTGAGAGGGGGTATCAACGTATCTTCTCTAATGGGCTCTTCTATATTCAGGCCCAATGACAAACAGAAGCAGCCCACCTGTGATCGGAGTACAACAAATATTAATGAAAAAAATTATCTCTCGACAACATGACGGAAGCAGAGCATTTGGGATTAAAAACAAAGGCAAAGGCATGCTTGTTGCAGAGCAAGGACAACTGAAGTTGCAGAATCGATATCAACCATTGATCATAAACGATGCAGGAGATTGAGACATCTGTAACTGTTTTGGGTTTCTCAGTTTCTTGTATAAATAACTATGTTACAATCATTGTAAGGTTAAGCTGAACAAAATAATAAAATCAGAATTTGTTCTTCTTCACTTTGTATTCATCTTACACCTCATAGAGTGCACTGCTTCTGGAACCTCTACGATACCTTTTGTACTCAACCTTCTAGGGATGAAACTTGCTTGAGCCGGTCCTATCAATTTGGAGATAACACATTTGATCTGCCTCACCAGAGTCTCTGTTATGGTTTTAAATCAGATGTTGTATAGGTTTATTGGCCAAAACCAAGCTATCTTCTCCGGTTTCACTACCTTTGGGAAGGACTACAACCACATTGTTGGTACTACTTCGCAAGATACATGTCTGAAAGAAATCCAACATAAATCAGCACAATGATTTCCCAACTACCTCCCATCGTTGCTGATAAAACACTAGCTGATAACCATCTGGTCCTGGCACTTTAAACTTCCCCTTGATATTGAAGGCTTTATCAATTTCAAAAAACACACAAAGTCTATTTAGCTGGATTAGCTCCTCACGAGTGAACTGAGGAAACCCCACTGATGGGATCTTCTCCACTGATAGTGGTACATCGTCTAGCGTATAAAGTCTCTGAAAATAATCAATTGTTAATGCCTCGAGTTCAGTACCATCAGTCAACCACATACCTTCATCATTCTTAAGCAAATCTATACGGTTTCTTTGTCTCCTGATAATTGTTGCCGTATGGAACAACATTCCATGCTTAGTGTTTTTATCACCTTGTGATAAAAGTTTATTTCAAGATTTCTGAAACCAAAATAACTCCTCATGTTAGCACTACATCCAACTCTTTAACAAGTACTCCTCCTTGTTTAAAAACACATCAGACGGTGTCCGATTAATCAGTGACTGGATCTCCATTAACTCATTCATCAAATCTTCTTTCCGCGTTGAGCATCTCCAAATATTTCCCGATTCCACTTTCTCAAGACTCTACTAAGTTTCTCAGGTTCATCTCTTGTGTTAATCAACCTATTCCAGGAAGCATTTAGTAAATCTTTTAAACCTGACTGCGTCATCCACGCAGTTTCAAAGCGGAATGGCCTCCTGCAAAGGCTACTACTTATTACCGGAGAAAGTTGCAGCAATAACGGAGCATGATCGCAGACCTATGTGATTACATTTTCTTCACCAACCATTCTTAAATTTCTACTCTTTTGTCTCTTCATTTTTTTTTATGTAGACATATTTATGGAAAAGCTTCTTGGACTAAGAGATATAATCATCATATTTCATCATCAAAAATGGCACCAAAATCTGGCAGTGCACAATAATAATCAAGTTCAAGAGCTTCTAATTCATCTTGTCTTTGAGCAAGATCACACCAAAATCTGGCAGTGTAAGAGGTATAATCATCATGTTTCATCATCAAGTCCCAAAGCTTCTAATTCAGTTCCTACACTTTCGTAGTTGACAACTCCAGTTTACCAGCTTCTCCTACAAAATTCTGATCAAGCAGAGGATTCAAAAAAAGTTTTTGAAAGCATTGTAGAACAGATATAGTAACCCCTAAGAAGGTCATACCTCAGCTCTAGGTGGATCTTGAAAAGGTAGGAGAAAATATTGTGTATAAGAATAATTGGGATATGTTAGAGAACAAAGCATTATGGGAATGTCATTAATGTAGATCTGAGTCATCGAAAATAGATAAAAATATGAAGAAATACAGAGTTCAGTGTTGAAGAAGAAGATATTCTCGTATTATTCACAATGCTAATACAAGGATATATAGCTATAGAAGCGTATCTACATTCCTAATTCACTACACGTTGAATCAATTTACAATATCAGAAGGATACTAATTTGGCAATAGTAAATGTGATTGAGAGAGAATCATGGAGAACGTATTACCCTCCCTCAAGCTGGAGTCTGCAAGTCAAGGTTTCCCAACTTATCTCTAAATGATGCATATGCTAGACGCCTTAAAAGCTTGGTGAATATATCGGCCAATTGTTCAAATGTGGAAACATGATGAGTAGACAGAGTACCTTTTTGGATCTCGTCTCTAACAGCATGACAATCATTTTCTGTGTTTTGCGCACTCATGAAACACTCGATTTGTACTAATATAAATCGCCGGTTTGCTGTCACAGTGAATACGAGAAACACCAAGTGACTGCAGAACATTCTTGATCCATAAAAGCTCATCACGGAGAACGGACATGGCCTGATACTCCACCTCTATTGAAGACTTTCTCACCGTATCCTGTTTCTTCGTTTTCCATGATATTGGGGAGGTTCCCAATTGAACGAAATAGCCTGTAACAGAACAACAAGTAGCTGGACAACTTAACCAGTCAGAATCGCACCAGCCACTGACCTAAAAATCATTATCGGAACTGAGGAGTATGCCTTGTCCCGGAGTCACTTTATAATGTATCATACCACACGTAGTGCAGTATGCCAATGTTCTTCACGTGGTTATTGCATAAACTGTGTTAAGACATGAACACAATATGCAAGATCAGGCCTTGTAACGGCCAAATAAATGAATTGTCCTATCAAATGTTGATAAGGAGCTGGATCAGACAAAAATGCAGATGTGGAGAGGGCCAACTGGCATGATCTTCCAAAGGGTATGGTTTTGCACCCAATAAGCCTGTTTTTAAGACAATATCCAAAGCATACTTTTGTTGACTTAGATAAAAATCAGTCTTATTCCTTAATACCTCAATCCTCATAGAGTATTTTAAATGATCAAGATCTTTCATCTTAAAGCAGGAGAAAAGATGAATGAACAAATAATAAATTAAATTATAATTAAATTTAATAATCAAATATAATAATTTAATTTTTACAATAGAAATAATTTATTATTTACTTTATTTCGTGAAATGAACAGGGTCCTCTCTTAATCTTATATATAATGGCGTAATTCTCTCGAGAGAGAGCGCCATGTGTCATGTCACATTTTTAGTGATTTTGTCTTTTTTTTTTCTTACAAGCCCAATAACTCTCACTGATAACGATGACAAAGTTTTACAAATTTTTAAAGACTAATCTGCATGAGTCTGCTTAAACCCATAGTCCTTGAGAGCTCGTGAAAGCTTCTCAAACCATCATCGTGGAGCTTGCGTTAATCGATAAATTGATTTCTTTAACCCACAAACCTTTTTCTCATCAGATGGATAAAATCCAGGTGGTGGTTTCATGCCACTAAGATCACCGTGAAGAAACACGTTATGGTGGATGCCATTTGGTACACCAGCCAATTGTTTCCAGATGCAACTTAGAGAAATAATCGAACTGTCCCCATTTTTGCTACAGGTGTAAATGTTTCCCCACAATCTCTGCCCTCAATCTGTTTATTTTCATGAGCCACTAATCTTTCTTTATAGCGTTCAATTGTACCATCAAAATTGTATTTGATATTGTATATCCACTTGATTCCTATGGCACACTTACCGGGAGACAAGTCCACCATTTTCTATGTCTCATTTTCTTCAAGAGCATCAAATTCATGTCTCATAGTGAATCTCCACCGCTTATTCTAAAAAATTCAAAAGATCTTGGTTCAACATTATCAACAATCGCAACAAGATATGCACAATGAAGTAGAAAAACGTTGACATGAGACATATTTCGCGATAGGATATTTTGATGAGGCACCTGATTTTGTAAGTAGCTTGCTTTGAGCAGTATTATTCACATAATCTTTCAGTGGTGACTCTGTCTTTTTCCGCTGACCACGACCCAATAACTCTTGTGAAGGAGGAATCTCAACAGATTATGATGTCGAGGAAGAAGACGTGGCTGTAAGGCAGAGGCTCCGATGAAGATTGTGGCTGGGGTGACGTCGAATCAGGAGAGGAGGGTGATGAAGAATTGTCGGTGGTAAAAGTTGACGGTGAATTCTGAATGAGTTCTTCTGTCTGATGTGGGCCCAAAGGCTGAGACACAAATGAAATGGGCCTGCTTTCTTCTTCAGTAAGTCTGTGAGTAGAAATTGGAGCCCATAAGACTATGTCGTTGTCTTCGTTATCAGAGTTCAAACCACATATTTCGATATCAGCAAAAATAAATGGTGTTTCCATCACCTGACAAAAAAAATTGTGTTTCTAAATCAGATAATCTCCATCCCTTTTGCTGTATGGATATCCAACAAAAACACATTTTCGACTCTTTTGATGCAAATTTATCATCTTGGTGATTTTGATTATGTACGTAACACAAACTTCTAAAGACCCGTAGATGAGCATAATGAGGCACCTTCTGATATTTCTTTTCAAATGTTGTTAATCCTTGTAGAACTGAGTTTGGCGTTTGATTGATCAAGTAGCCAGCAGTAAGAATGCATTCACCCCCAAAATGCAATCGATAAATAGCTTGAAAACGTAAAGCTTGAGAATGTTGAGGATATGACGATGTTTTCTTTCAGCTATGACATTCTGTTGTGGCGTTCCGACACAAGAAATTTTGCGAATAATCTAGTATTATCAAAAATAAGTGGCAAGACTTTTAAACTCTGTTTCGAAATTGTCTTTCAACCATTGAGAAGAAGCTTTTGATGGTGCTGCCGTCTTATCAGAAAGAAGAAAAATCCAAACACATCTAGAGAAATCATCAACAACGGTAAGAGAATAATGTGATCCGCAATGAGATGGAATTCGATAAAGAGCCCCACAAATCTGAGTGAATCAACTCAAAAACTTCTGTAGTTTTATTGATACTAGTTGGAAACGGAGATCGAGTTTGTTTTTCGCGTAGACAGACATCACATATTTTATTAGAAACATCAGAAACCGAAACAAACACATTCTTTAATGAACCAAACTTGTACAGAAGATGTCCCATCCGATGATGCCATAACTCATAAGATATGTCATCCCGAGTTGTCACCGATGCGGCTATCTCTCTTCTGCCAAAGCGGAAGGTTCCAGATTCTCGCTTACCCGCTCCAATCATCATCCTCATTGTGCGGTCTTGAACCACAAGAAACTGATCAGCAAGTTGAACCACACTTATTCTTATCCATTAACTGTCCCACAGCTATCAAATCCGTGTTAAACTCCTTAACATAGAACACTGATTTCAAAACCAAATTCGAACCCAAGACTACAGTGCCTTCAGTAACTGAAATCCGTTATCTACCATCAGCCAATATGATCAAAACAGGATCCATATTTTTAACGTCCGTTAAGAGAGTAAAATTCCCGGTGAGATGATGAGAAGCCCCAGTTTCCATAATCCAAGAAGAAACAAAATACTTACCCGAGAGTTTCTCAGTGCTCTTGCTTGCTCCACCGTTCAAGGGGTTCATCAATGTTCACTATTGTGTATCGTTAAGACCGCTCACACCATCACGATCTCTATCAGTAATGGTGTAGTTCACTCGTTCCTGCATTTGGAGTTGAGGAACTTGAACAGTGTTAGCATAATTAATATGACGCCTATATATATATAGCTAGAGAAATGTATCTATATTTTTAATTCATTATAGGTTGAATCAATTTACAATATCAGAAGGATACTAATCTGGAAAGAGTAAATGAGAATGAGAGAGAATCACGGAAATCGTATTAAAATATTTATTTGCATTCTACATTCATAATTTCAGAGTATATTTCAAATTTTGATCCATGAAGTTCTTAGGTGGGGAACCAAACAAGTTTGCTTTTCAGTGGATCTTAGGCTCCATCTTTTTTTTGGTGACTTGCTGCTTCGAGGACCAATTGTTTTTATTTCACTTCAAACTAATTTAATTATTAGAAAATCGAATATTGTCGCTCCTTCATCTTTCGAGGATTGTCTGGCGGCTCTATTCTTACTATCGCAACACACTTCATTGCTGATAAGCTTACCGCACTACAATCTATTTTTCCTTTTTTTTTTTTGAGGCCTTAATCACCACCCTAGTAATCACTACTTCTCAACATATAATTTCATAGTAATGTACCACTCAAAAAATATATATTCTTTTAGAACATTTCCAATCCACCCTCAAATCTTCAAATTTTGAAGTTTTGAATAATGACTCCTCAAATTTAAGATTTCACTATTCAAAATTTCAAAACAATATTTACTTTATAGTATAGTCCTTCTATTTTTATAAATGTTAACATAGTTTTATTAACATTTTATAATTTTATTTAATAAATATTCAAATATTATACCTATATATTTAATTATATACATACAAAATAAATTAAATTTCGTTTATCACTTTTAAAATGTTTTGATGAATATTTTAGAAAATAGTTTTAATAAGTAATTTGATATTTGAAATGATTTTTTATAAAAAAACATTGTGTGTGTTTATCATAATTTTATAAATTTTATTATTTTATAATATTTTATTCATTAAAGAGTTATATAACATTTTCTATAATGTATGTTTATTTATACTTATAAATTTTTATTATTATAATGAATTATTGTTACTCATGAGGTTTATAATGCAAAATTCAAAATTAAAAAAATACATTTGAAGTTTTAGTATTAAAGTAGTAGACTCTCAAATTTCTATTTTAAAGATACTATACCCTTAAAATAAAGGTATGGATTGGAGATGCTTTTAGAAATCACTCATAGATTTTTTTTTACCCTCTCTCTTTTTTATTATCTCTATAAAATAGTCTAAAAACCACACAATGATAATTTAGTCAAACGTCTATGTCAGGTTATTCAGTATTGACAAAACTAACTTCAATTTCAGTTGCTAGCTACATAATCATTTATTACAGTATATCAGATTATTCAGTACCGAACGAGAACAAAAGAAAGTACGAAATTGAATAATTAGTACAATAATAATACTGTCTTCTCTATTCATCAAGCAAAAACCTGTGAAAACTTCCCTTTGTAAAAGTGTTGTTTGATCCAGTTTTAACCATTAACCCAGGGAAAAAAAAAAACATTTGTCATTTAAGGTACAGATAAGTCATGAAACAACTTCATGATGAAGATGTTGTGTTGCAGCTAAATAGTTATTACATTAATTAAGGTTCTGCCTATGTGATAATATTGTCAATAACCTTCTTAAGTTAGCTTCCTACTCTCCTGTTTCAATCTCTTCGTTTATGTTTTTGTAAACATACACTACACATATGACATGTCATATGTATATGAAAAACGTTGACCAAGATCGATAAGTGATGACTAAAAAGTCAAGCATCCAACCACAAAAATCAGCTTTCAAAAATAAAAGAGGGCTAAATATATATGTACTAATAATACTTCATTGGCCAAAGTCTTCGAACATATGTGAACGTTAATTTGACCTTTTATGTTTTGTATTTAAAATTCTCTCCTTTTTGACCCGAGTCAAGTCATTACTTTCTCGGACATTTCGCTGAAGAAAGTTCTTAGTATTATCGTAACCGTTTCTGATAAGAACTCAGACCCCAAGATGTCGACTTTCCTTGAGAGAGGTCTCACCAAACCAAGACTTAAGAAGCAATAGAACGATTTGCAGAAACTTGTGGAGGGAGAAATAGAGTATGAATGTGAATATGAAAGAAAGGAGAAGCTTAAGAACAGGAGCACACACACAAACTTTAACCAGTTCACTCCCAAAAGGGTAGCTACATCTGGCCGAGACTTAGCTCGGAATCCACTAGTATTCAGAGAGAGATTACAGCAAGAGATTACAAGCAACCCGCCTTATACCCTTCACTAGTACTAAGACTTGCTCTGTATCACCTCTTGTGCTGAGAAAACTAAGAACAAAAGCTTAAATTCATCTAGTTTTCTCTACTCTCTCAAACTCCTTACGATGTTACGCTTCTCTCTCAAGACCTTCTACTTACTTATATAGTAGAACAATATTAGGTTTAACCAATGCTAAATCGCCGCTGCACAGAGCCAAAGAAGAACTCCAAACAAGAAACACAGAGGAGTGAATCCTGCTGCAAAGTTGCAGACCTTCCATTTCTAGCAAAGACATAAGCAAAGTCTTCTATGTGGAAAACCAACTCCATTTAGCACAAATGAGGAAGTAGCCGTTTCCCAATTAGTAAGTGGTCCCAAAAACACAAACCGAACCATAGTTAAGTCAATACCATGGTTAGACTTCCACTTTGGGGCCCACTTATACTCAAAACACAATAACTTGCTATCCAAGATATCACATTCTTCACAAATCTCCACCTGACACCTTGAGATAACAAGGACACGAACAGCATAACCATAGAGAGAGAGTACCTTTCATACTAGTTGCAGGATTCCAGTCTCGGACACTGAGTTTTATTACTCAGAACTGATCTGTAGCAGGTCCAACGCCGCCTTGAACTTGCCTACAGACAACACCTTTGTGAATATATCAGCCGGATTCTTCTCAGTAGATATCTTCACCACATCAACTTCACCACTTGCGATAACATCCCTGATGTAATGATGTCTCACATCAATATGCTTAATACGTTCATGGTGAACATTGTTTTTTTCTTGTAGCAGAGACGAGTTTCAGAGGTACCTCTAATGTACCTTAACACCCATTTGACACCACGCCAGTGTTCTTTGGTGGGTTGGCTCATGAACCGGCTGATAACACCAACAGAGAAAGCCAGGTCTGGACGAGTTCCAATCATAGCATACATGATGCTCCCAACTGCGTTAGAGTATGGAACTGTCTTCATGTACTCTTCATCTTCAATCAGTTTATTTTCTGTTGCAGACCGCATCTTGAGATGAGCTCCCAGAGTAGTAGCAGTAGTCTTGGACTTCTCCATGTTGTACGTTTCAAGTATCTTATTCAGATAACCCTCCTGAGACAACCACATAGCATCCTTTGATCTATCTCTTTCAATCTCCATTCCGAGTATCTTTTTAGAAGCTCCCAAGTCTTTCATTTCAAATCTTTCACTGAGCTCCTTCTTTTGTTGGACTATAGCTTCTTTGTCTCTCGCAGCTACAAGCATATCATCCACATAAATCAAAAGATACATTAGAGATCCATCTGAGATAGTTTTGAAATAAGCACATCTGTCGTAATTGCTTCTCACAAAACTTATCTCTGACATGTAATGATCAAACTTCTCATTCCACTGTCTAGGAGCCTGCTTAAGTCCATATAACGCCTTGTTGAGAAGGCAAACCTCATTCTCCTTGAACATATGTTCAAAACCCTCCGGAGGTTCCATGAATATCTTCTCCTTTAGCTAGCCGTGCAGGAAAGTTGTCTTCACGTCAAGTTGCTCCAACTCTAGATCCTCTTGAGCTACGATAGACAAGAGTATCCTTATTGAGACGTGTTTCACGACTGGAGCAAAGATTTCATGGTAGTCAACTCCTTCTCTTTGTGTATACCCTTTGGCGACCAATCTTGCCTTGAAACGAGGTTCTTCAACTCCGGGAATTCCAGTCTTGTATTTATATATCCACGTGCTTCCATTGACCTTTTGCTTTTCAGGTCTCTCAACATTATTCCAGGTGAAGTTCTTCATCTGAGACTCCATTTCCTCTTTCATGGCAAGATTCCACTTATCCCAATTTACATCCTGTCTCGCTTCTCTGAAATCTGCAGGTTCCACTGCTTCACCATCTTCTGTTGTGTATAGCGCCTCTGCTAGGTAATCTTCATCATCAAACCTTCGTGGAGCTCTAATTTCTCTCCTTTCTCGATCCCTGACAAGATGATAGCTCAGAGGAGATGACTAGGCCCTGCTTCGGTGTTACTTCCATGATGATGACTGCTTGTTGGAGTTCCATGTCTAGAGCTTGAAATAGGAGATGCATTAACCGGTTCCAAACCATCTCCACCTGAGGTAGGTTCCTCATCACCTTCTAGATCAAGTTCAATGTATGATCTATCATGGTCACCTTCTTCAGCATCGGAACTTACATTCTTCTCTCGTAAGTCTTTATAGACTTTGTTTTCTTCAAAGATCACATTTCTACTCACTACACACCTCTTCTCATCTATCAGCCAAATTTTGTACCCTTTAACTCCAGTAGGGTAACCTAGTAGAACTCCTTTCTTGGCTCTCGGGTTTAGTTTTCCATCATCTGTATGAATGTAAGCGACACAGCCGAATCTCCTCAAGTAACTGTATACTGGTCTCTTTCCATACCACTTGCTGTCTGGTATTTCAAAATTCAATGTAGATGATGGTGTCTTGTTGATGAGAATAGCAGCCGTATGCGTAGCTTCAGCCCAGAACCTTTTAGGCAAGCCTGAATCACTCAACATTGTTCTTACTTTTTCCATTAGAGTCCTATTCATACGCTCTGCAACACCGTTCTGTTGTGGAGTGTATGCACAGGTACGGTGCCTCTGAATCCCTCTTGATTCACAGAATCCATCAAACAGACGATTGCAGAACTCCAGCCCATTGTCAGTCTTTAGCGTCTTGATCTTCTTATCGCTTTGGTTCTCCACCAGAGTTGCCCAGTCACGGAATTTATCAAATGCTTCATCTTTTGTTCTCAGAAAATAGACCCACACTTTTCTCGAGTAATCATCAATAACAGATATGAAATATTGACAATTACTGAGTGAGTGAGGTACAGACGGGGCTCCCCACAAGTCAGAATGAATATACTCGAGCTTCTCACTAGCATCATGCTGTGCCAAGTTAAACCCTACTCGCTTTGCTCTGCCAAAGATGCAATCTTCACATGTTTCAAAATATGAAACCTTCTTCTTGTCAAGCAGCCCTTTCCTTAGCATCATACTCATATTCTTCTGACTCATATGACCCAATCTTCTGTGCCATAAGGTTGAATCATCTGTTCTTCTTTCACTGACGTGAGACTCTTCAGTAACAGGTCTCCATGTAAGTAGATATAGCGTATCATACCTCCGTCCTGTAAGAAGAGTGATGTTTCCATTCTTGACACTCAAGACACCATTCTCTGATTCAAACTTGTTTCCAGCCTTCTCAAAAGTTCCCAGAGACAAAAGGTTTCGGTCCATATCAGGAACAAACCTCACATCTGTAAGCAGAATGTTTTCTCCAAACTCATTCTTGATCCTTATGGTTCCAACTCCTCTAACTCTTGTCACTGTCTTGTTGCCCATTCGGACTGTTTCTCCTGCATTTTCATCCAACTCTTCGAACCATTCTCTTTTGTACGTCATGTGGTAGCTACACCCAGAGTCCATAATCCATTCATCCTCGAGATGAATCCCTGTAGACGAAAGAGCTTCAGACACATACAACCCTGTAGCTTCCACCAGATTTCCTTTCCCTGATGACTTGCCTCTGTTCATACTCTGCTCTCTTGGTTTGTACTGACTTGTTTTTGTTGGGACAGACATTCTTGAAGTGGCCATCTTCACCGCAGATCCAACATCCACGTTTAGACTTGGACTTGGACTTCTGCTTGCTAGTCTTGCTCCCCTTGTCTTGGTTCTCATTTTTTCCTTTGTTTTCACTCTTGTCTTTAACGTACAGACCTTCAGCTTGACCTTTGATACTCTTCTTGTTTGAACCAAACCCTAACTATTTTGAGTATATAGCGGAAACGACTTCATCAAGAGTTAACACAGTTCTTCCAGATCCATATCTAAGAGTATCCTTTAACTGATCAAAAGGTTTAGGTAAAGACATAAGCAGCAGTATAGCCCTCATCAGATACAATAACATCCATGTTCTCTAGATCTTCTACTATATGAAGAAACTCGTCGATGTTACCTTCAATGGAGAGATTCTCTGCCATTCTGAAGCTGTAAAGCTTCTGCTTCAGATAGATTCTGTTCGGAAGAGCCTTGGACATGTAGAGCTTTTCCAAAGCCTTTAGCATAGAAGCTGCAGTTTTCTCTTTCTTCACCTTCCTTAGAACTCTATCCGTTAGGCTTAGAACAATCGTGCTCCTCACCTTCTTCTTCTTCTTTT